>JAVJIF010004454.1:0-234593 GCA_038442645.1 Agave tequilana
CCGACACAAGTTAACGAGTTTGACTCGTCGGACACGGTCTTGGACACGTTTTGGACACGGCAAAATCGTGCCTAGGACACGGTGTGGGGTTTAATTGGTGAGGGCATATTTGTCTTTGATGCATGTTTGCACAACTGCACCTTATGTCAACACATGAATACACTTTATAAGTCATTTACAAATAATATTTGTTTATACTTCATAGATATCCATAAAATAGACTATACATAGTTCATTTAATTGATGAGAGCATATCGGTTGTCCTTGATGCATGTTTGCACCTTATGTCATCATATAAATATTTTGTAATCTAGAAAATTTTTTTTTCATTTTTAACAAGTATGACCTCTAGCCATCTAAAAATGGGTCAACTTGGGTCATCCAAGTTAACAGGTCTGTCCAACCCGACCGATTTTTAAACAAGGTGCTTGGAGCTGCTTGTGGCCATACCTAATTAAGCATGACCCAGCTCAGGTTTCTTTTGGTCGTGCTCGTAAGTCAGGTTAGAATTTCCACCAATGTCTTGCGACAAAGCACAATGTGCCCCCTTGTTACCCTGATTTTCCAATTTAGGAGCGCATTAACTGTAAGCATCAAGTTCATCAGTGCGGAAATATTTGGATGCTGTGTCATCTTTAACAAGTCAACTTGTTTCCTTTAATTCCACCGGCAGTTTGAGCTTTCTGCTGCCATCTTCAGCCATGGACCAAGCTATTGCTCTAGCCGCACCTACTTTGAACATTTTCTGTTTAGCCTGAGTTTCCAGTCGAGAGTTGAGAATGGTACTAATTACTATCAAGAGAAGTTTGGTTTTTCCTTGACTTTGATTATTTTTCAAAGCATTCTGCTTGATGATCTTTTCAAATACGAAGTCTTTTGAAAAATATCGAATTAGTATTGATTTAATAGAGCTTGTTGGATATTGATAGCTCAGGCAAAGAAAGAGTATATTTTTATAGAAGTAGAAACAAAGGCTTGCCGAGCATGTTAGACGTTATTGATGTTCCAAAAAAGCAAACCAGTTTAATGTTGGAGAGACGAGAATGTTAAGATGGATTTATTTTAGAACTAGGAAGGATAGACAAGGGATGATTATCTTGCAGTCTGTAACCTTTTCCTTCCTATTTTTTGCAGGGAGGGGGATTTTGCCTAATAGTCTTGTTTATTAAGAAAAGGGTCCATAGGATCAAATGCGAAGACATTGTCAAAGCCTTTTTAGTTTATATTTCTACTTTATCCAGAGATGAAATATTACTCCTTGGATAGTAGTTGTGTCCTCTTGTCAGAAACAATTTGCTCAACTATATTAGTTCTTAAGTACTGGATTATCGAGTGAAGTTGCTAGTAAGCAACAACAAGTGTCGTAGTTCCTAGTTCCTTCATAAACTTCATATGGATATCAGGGCATGAAGAATTTGTTTCAATCAGCCCCATCAATGCTCAGTTGAACCTGGCTAATCCATGAATAACTAGCAGACAATTTTTACTTAATCTATCAAATATGTACCAGCAGATTAACTTCATTCTTATAAATGGACTGCAGTGCATCCCTTGTTCCCACTGTCAAAATATAAGGGTGTGGTCATCTTCAATACTTAACTCTGTGTAGATCCTTGTGTAAATTAGATTAAGCATCAATTTTGAATCACTATGTTTAAACATGTTAAATTCAGAAGTTATTTTTGCTTTGCTAGAATTTATAAATACCATCATCTTTATGTACTATCCTAATCCAAATCCAGCAGCTTATTGGAAACTTGTTATTATAGGAATCTTCTCGTATCCTCAATGGCCTTGTAATAATATTAGTGAACAATTGTTTTCTATATTAACCTTGAAAATGTTCTGCGAATGAAAAACCAAACTTGTGATACTTAGTCCTGAATTCAATAATTGTTCATATTTATTGTTTGTATTATCACTTTTATGCAGACTATGAAGTTCTGTGCTGACGGTGGCTTTTCAACAATCTGAAATGTGATGTTTTCACAAATAAGTCACTGGATTATTTGCAATAAACTTAACAGGGAGATGCCTATTGTGCACAGTGCATATGTTAAGATGGAAATTATCTAGAAACTAAAACATACTGGTCAAATACGCATTTGAAGCATTGCTTGCTTAACACATCATTTAGGGGCATTACTCCTTAGTGGAGAAAATTTTAAAGATATCTCATCTCTCTTATGTATTTTTATCTTATTTGTTTACGGGTCTGTTTGGTTAAGGATGAAAGTAAGGAAGTGAAGAAGTGAGGAAGTGATAATAGTTCCCATTGGAACTTGAGAATTGGTTAGTAAGTTTTCCGGTGTTTGGATGTTGTTGGAAGTGTGGTTTGAAAAATATTTTGTCTTTTTTAGTGCTTGGATGATAATGTGAAAGTGAAAGTGGAAAGTTGACCGCAAAATATTATTAAAATAAAATTAATTAAGAAAAATAAAAAATGGAGTATAATTAGAATGTAAGTGAGTTTTACATGATCAAAAAATTAACTGTTTTATGCTACAACTTATTAAAATGAGATTTACATGACCACAAAATTAAACTCTGAAAGTGAGGAAATTGTTGTGTCTTGTTTGGTTAAGGGTGGAAGTGAGGAAGTGAAGAAGTAAGGAAGTGGTAATAGTTCGAACTTGGGAATTGTTAGTAAGTTTTCTGGTGTTTGGATGTTGTTGGGAAGTGTGGCTTGTAAAATGTTATGTTTTTTCCGGTGTTTGGAAGATAATGTGAAAGTAAAAGTGGAAAAGTTGACTACATAGTTGACCGCAAAATAATATTAAATTAAAATTAATTAAGAAAAATAAAAAATAGACTGTAATTAGAATGCAAGTGAGATTTACATGAGCAAAAAATTAACTGTTTTGTGTGTATAACTTATTACAAATGAGATTTATATGACCACAAAATTAACTGTAGCACTCTGGAAGTGAGGAAAACGTTGTGTAAAGGAGAAAAGAGAGAAGGAAAAGAACTTTTTCCATTTTCTTTTTCCGATGTTTGGATGAACAGCTGAAATGAGAAAAGACACTTCCCACTTCCTCACTTCCACCCAATTCCTTGAATCCAAACAGCCCCGTAAAAGAGAAAAGAGAAGAAAAAGGGGTTTTCTTATTTTCTTTTCCTGGTGTTTGGATAGATAGGGAAGTGAGCAATTATACTTCTCCATTTCTTTACTTCCGCTCACTTCCTTGCAACCAAACACCCCCTATTTGGAGATAGATCTTGAAAGAGCGTCCGAAAGTACCTTGTAATATTTCTCATTTCTTTTTTTTTTTTCATGTGCAGATTATTGAATATTGCGACAAGAGATTTCCCAGCAATGAAGATGGTGATTCTAAAGTCGAAGAGCTTGTCCAATTGGTGGTAGAGGTTTTACCACCACCTCCAAAGACTGAAGAGGAGGAATCCAATCAAGAAGAAGCAGAATGAAAAACTATGAATTGATCGTAAAAAAGCCTCAGTTCAATCGCATTTCCAAGTTTGATGCTCTCTCTCCTTTGCATTGACTGAGGCAATGGTCGCCATAGATCTGTTTACTGATTTTGTGGAAACACTTCAGGATTGAGGGAGGAAGAGAGCCTATAATGTTGCTTCGATGGGCACCAACTTCCTGTTTCTTTTAGGTCAGTGGTGATGAATATATCATCGATACATATCGCATGTGTATTAAATCGCATTGTTTCTCTTGATACCAAATTTTCTGTGTTTTATTGAAAAAACTGGCGACTTTATGAAATGATTGTTTGGTTCTCTCTAGCTTACTGATGTAGTAGTAGTTTTATACTTTCTGTATGATTTATGGAGTACGAATAGTTACTGGTATTTGCAGAGAAATCGGTTATAGAGGTGTTTTTTTTTTGATGTGGAATTTGTGCAATACAGTGAGGACAAGCTTAGTATTTCAAATCCTATTTTCATGGAGTTTAGAATGAAACTTAAAATTTCAGCTATTATGTATGTGTTAGCCAAACCCAGTTGAAACTATAAATTTCTCTCTATGTTTGTGATTTATGAACTGGATTTTCATACCAAAATGAGTGAAATCATAATTCCTAGGAGTAGGATTGCAAAATGAAGAAAAAGCCCAGGAAAAAAAATCTTGTGTTTGTTTTTTTTTTTTTTTTTTTTTGGAGTTAAAACGGTGGACCTATAAGATCTCTCATGTTTCATTAATAAGATTTTAATTAAAACAACTTAGAAAATATAATGATATGACAACCGCTCCTCTCGAGTCAAATAGCTTCGCCGCACAGCAAGTGCAAGAGAGAAAACAAGTAAAAACAAAGACAGAAGAAACATGTAACAAAAGAAATGGAAACGCTCTGATGCAAAACACAGATACATCTTGTAGCAAGAGTAAGACGTAAGCCTGAGAAACAAAAATCAGGGCTCCGCTATATCACAAATCACGTCGCCTCTGAGACGCTGTCATGCCCCCAACCCTGAAAGTCCTCTAGGTGGTTGTCAGAGGCCTTTATCATCCCTGTATGGTCCAGTATTCTCCGCACTACTTCCATTATTCTGCCTGAAAGAAGATTGATCCAGTTAGAGATGAAAGCAGTATAGAGTTGAAAAGTTTGATGGACAGATCTTAGTGAGTTATTAAAGATTCTACTCCCGTTTATTAATAGAAGTGCCTCTCCAAAGTTTGGACCAAAACCAGTCCGAAACTCATTGTTTGTTCTGCACCATAAAGTGGCAGTTTAGTTGAGAGACAAGACAAGGGTGGACATAGCCCATGTCCTGTGCCTGTACAAACTTTCCTTTATCAGAATTTTCAATTCATTTGTATTACAGTACATGTTGGGAATATAGGCACTATAGTATAGATCTGTTTTTATCCATTTATCTTATTTTATTTCATATTTTAGTTTGCATCTGAAACTCGTAAACCCTGCGATCAGAGAAAAATATGATAACATCCTAAACTTTTTTTTTTAATTTATTTTTTTAACTCTCAAATTAACTCCTCACTTGGATTCTAGCTTCATTGTCAAAGGGGTTTGATTCGGAGCTGAAGCCCGAGCACACCCAATCTGTCTCATCTCTATCTTGCATGCGCGCCCATCCTCGTACCCCTCCCCCTGACGTCCCCCATCGCCCCCTCCCGCCCTCCCGCAACCTCCCATCCCCCACCCCAACCCCTCATGGCATTGTTCGGCCGTGGCTGACCGAACAATTTTAGCTTGTTCGTCTCATCATGACCGAACAATTACAGTCGTGCTCGGCCAGCCGTGGCCGGTCGAACACGACGGTAACTGTTCGGTCACGACTGATCGAACACAGAGGGACATTTCAGATATTCCCTTTAGGTTAAATGTGTCAAAAAAAAAATAATGACACTTTTGTAACAAGTGTTGCTATTCACACTCACAAAAATGCTTAACACACCTGTATATTTAATATACTCAAAAAAATTTTACACACACTCCTTACTTTTTCTAAATTATCTTTTTCATCTTAAATCAATTGTTTTTTTTAAATACCAATTCTACTCTACCCTTTCTCCCTCAACAAAACAATTCTTTCTTACTGTGTGTTAATTATACAGTTAGAGTATAATTAAATAGCTTTCGAGTAAGTTTAATATTTTCAGCTGGTTTGAAGCTTACATCTAATCCACATATGTTTCTCAGCTCATTGTTAATGCATTTAAACTAACATGATTAGAAAAATAAAAACTATTTTTGTAGAAAGAAATGCAAAAAAGAGAAGCCTAAATCAAAAGCTCGATCGACTATAAACAACAAACAGGAGACAACTAAGCAATCCAATAAACTTTTGATTTAAAATAAGAGAATGCTTGGATCTGAGCTAAATACACTAAAAGAAACAAATTTTACAGGAAACAAGATTTTAATGCATTAGAATAGAACATATCAAATTGAGGATGGTACTGAAAGGCGAGCGCATCAAATTGATTTTATGTGTTTTTATTATCATAAGTCTGTATTGTACATATTAGCAAAAAAATATTTCCATTAAGCTCACTATTTTTAAGAAGATCAAAAGAAAATAATAATATTCAAATTTATAATCTCATTCTTTATTTGAATATATTAACTTAATATTATTTAGTTGTATTTCTATTCATCATTGAAAATTTTTGGGACATAAGAGAAAATAGAACGTAGAATTTTTTTTTTAAAAGAAGAACAGAACGAACAAATTTGTTCAGACTATAGAGGTCCAAACTTTATTCAGATAACACGCATAGGCTTTGGGCAAGAGAACACTCCTGAATTATATAAGAGGAAATACACGGTACTTTACTACAAATTTTAGACCAAACATCTGGTGCATAAATTTTGTTAAGACTTCATTGATCGAACTAGTTGCGATGAAATTAAAAAAAATAATTTAATTTAATAAATTATATGGAGGAAACTTACTTTTTGATTATTTGCTATGCTCCCATGATATTATTTGTTTGTTCATAACTATCAATATGATAATTTTTTTAATGGTATAAACGCGGAGGAATTTTTTAGGCCTTGTGTTTGTGGAGAAGAAGTATATATTTAAAAAATAAAAAGAAACTTATTAGGAATAGAATTTGGGTTGGTGTATTCAACAATTGTTGGTGTGTGTTTAGAAATAGAATTTCTATTAATTGTAATTTAGAGTTAATCAATATCTATTTTAGTCTTTTGATTTAAGGTTAAAACTCTCCAATAACTTTTATTCTTAAAAAGTGGATGTGTTAAATAATTTTGCGAGTGTGAATATCTGCACTCTTTTGTAATTAATATGCCTTAATCATTTGATGGGTGCCCTTATTAGGGTGAGCATCGGTCGGTTCGGTTCGGTTTTTGCTATTTTTTTACAAAACCGAGCCGAACCGATTACACTTAGTAACCGAACCGAACCGAATTGACTCAATTCGGTTCGGTTTTTCGGTTTTTTTTCGGTTAGGCCAATATATTGTTATCATTTCTTACATTTTTAATCACCATTATATTATCATCCTTTAATATTCTAATCTCAAATATCCATTACCCAAATTAGAAATAAGGAAAATACTTTAAACTTAATGTGAATTGTAAATTTCATATTCTAAAACTTTTATATTGTATTTGATCTCTTAATATCAAAACTTATATAATTATTACTAACTTTTAATGATAAGAATGAAATAAAACTATATTAATAAATGTTATTCTCAATTGTAATGGTGTATTTAACATAACTTTTACATATTCAACATGAAAAAGATGGTATTATTAAAAGTAATGAGATCAGCTTCCACCAGTTTTTATTATGAACTATATGATTCACTAAATTGAATTTGAGTAGGGTGATATATAGGGTGAGAGATTCGGTTTAGTTCGGTCGGGTTCGGTTTTTGGAACACAAAACCGAAACCCGACCGAATTAGTGCGGTTCGGGTTCGGTTTTCGGTTTTTTATCGGTTATTTCGATTATAACCGAACTCTGCTCATTCCTAACCCTTATGCGCGCTCGGCTCTGTGTTGAAATCATCTGACTTAAACCTGAGACTTTCCGCATCCTAATATTCACTCTACCACTGGAAGGTGACTGCCTGAGGTTCGGTTGAGTGCCGTGGCATCAAATCCCAAGAAGTTCTATTTTCCACTAAACAAAACCCACCTCTTATTTTGGGAAGAAGACTAACTCCAAATTACGAGACGACGACGAGATAGTAAAAATAATAATGCTGATGTCCTTTTGTGCACCCGCTGTCACCACACTCCATTGGCCATTTTTTAAATCTCAAGTGGGACCCAGAGTGTGGGTGTAAATGAGTGGGTGAATATTTGGCAGTAAACCCAAATTGTCACGGCCCACTGACGCCTCTCAGCCCGAGCTCTGAGCGCCAATCTGACTCTGATGGGATATCACTGATTTGGGGAACCGCCCGGTTCAGTTGAATCGGGGAGAGATTCACGGCTCCGTTTGTTTGTCATTTTTAATCTGAGAAAAGCGTGATTCTATCAGCCATGTCACTCAAGCTTGTGTGCTTTTTTGTTTCTCTAAGAAAAAAATATATAAATATAATGGTGACAGTAAAGAGCATAAAACTTTTATTCAACCCCTCGCTGTAAGAGCGGTAGAAATTCTGAGCTGAGAGGTGAAAATGAGTTAAAATTATCACTGTATATGAGGCTCGCTATCAACAAGTCTTTTGAAATTCTACTTGTCAAGATACAGGTCAAATTTTTCTAATTTTTAATCAGAATCCAAGCAGGCCTAAGAAGGAGACTTTGTTTATTTGAAAGGTCCGAAATCCAACAGCGAAGAGAGGGACATGTCTTCTTTCAATTTATTTATTCAAGATCCCAAATGTGAATAAATTCAGTGTGCCCTCCAGTCTGATCAATGGAGTGACCACATCAAAATTAATTGTGTCTAAAATATTAAAAAAAAATTAACAAAAAATAATAATACTAACGTTTATTTATCTTGTTAATTATGTGGAGAAAAAAATTCAGTAATATACATAGCTAAAAAGTTTACTTAACAATAATTTTATTGAATAGATTGTAAATGGTTGGTCATACTCTCTGACTAATTCTGTGCAAATTATGTCGTTAAGCGCTTCTATAGATTGGCGATTAAAAATGGATTTGTGAAAAATGCACCGTTTTCCTATATATATTTTTTATCTTTTTTTTTCTACTAATCAGAAATCAATTATAACTTTAGTTAATAAATTAGCTGTGATAATATCGACCAATGATGTTATTCAATTTTGCTTAAAAAGTCATAATCGATGTGTTGCGCTTAGCGCCTCCTTGCAACGACCAACTTGAGGAACCCAAGCAACGATAGACGTGCCGGAGAAGTACCCACACGACAAGAGCAGAGAAACAAGAAAGAAATCAAGCCAACGCAATATTTAACGAGTTCGACAATTTGCCTACGTCCTCGGGCAAGAGAGATTTTATTGATTCAACAATCAATTACAAGTTGTTCCTTGAGGATTTCAGAGTGATACAATTTATGAGGGCTCTAAAACTTATTTATAACCAGAGAGTCTCAGGGTTTTAGGGAACCTCAATTGGATTCGTCTCTAAATCAGAAACGAAATCCGAATCCGTTCAAGAGAGCAGATCGCATGTCGGTTGACCGGGCTGGGCCGGTCGACTGACCTTGTTCCTCGGTCGACCGAGACCAACAAAGAGCACTGGGTGACAGTCGGTCGACCGCACCGGTCGACCGCTTCCTTTCCACGGTTGACTGGGCGGCCGACCGGGCTACGCCTATGCACATCGTACACGCGTCGACCGAACCCTGTTCTGGCACATGCTTGAAACTGCCTCCTCGCTCTTTTTGGCTTCCGATCTCTGTGCTATCTTCCGATGAGTTAAAAAACTCTTCTGATGTCTTTTATTTTCTCTCTGAAATTACCTAGAGGGGGGGGGTGAATAAGTGATTATGCTAATCAATGCACAAATTTAAAATGAGATGATGCAACAATCACTCAAAGTAAGATTAGAAGCCGAATACCCCGTGAAGGGCTCTAAACTCCTTCCTCGTGATTCCTCTAAATAAGAGTTTGAGGTGCGCAATGCAATCTTATTGTGAGAGTATAGATTGACAATATATGACTGAATGAAAAGCAAGTAATTAACACAAGTAAACCAATCGCAAACACAGAGATTTGTTTCGAGGTTCGAGCACCCAGCTCTACATCCCCGCCTTCACCCAGAAGGATTTCCGATCCACTAGAAATTCCATAAAGGATTACAACCACTAGGGAGTACCCAACTCCTCAATCACACTCCTCTAGTCCAGAGGTAGTAGAGCCACAAATACAATAATCACTTGGTGATCAAAAGACCACAAACTCTCTTTTGAAAAACTTTTCTTTACAAATCTTAGAGAATAATGTATAGGATTGAAGCTCAAGGTTTGTAAGTGAAAAATAAAACAAAGTAGAAGAGAGTTTTGATTCAAAAACTTCAGAGAGAAATCAGAGATTAGAGCACAAAAACTGAGAATAAAAACACCTTTCAAGAATACTCAAACTTTTGATTTCTTTGCAAATGTTGTTGTTTTTCTCCTCAACCCCATCCACCCCTATTTATAGGATATAGGTAGGAATTAAGGGTAAATGATAATTTGACTAATTAGGAAGAATAAGACCCGAAACCAGCCTAAAATCACGTTTGGAGAATAAAAACACGTTTTAAAACATGTTTAAAAAACTAGCCGTTTGGCTGATAAAACACTCATCGTCGACCGGTTTTCAAAAAATTATGACCGTTAGCAGCCTCCGGTCGACCGCCCGGTCGATCGTCCCAAACAGAGAATTGAGTGCAATCAGTCGGTCGACCGCCCGGTCGCCCGACATGGGGTCCGGTCGACCGCCCGGTCGACTGGATAACGTGCACACATGCACGCACCCAACGGTCAGAACTGCGGTCGACCGCACGGTCGACCGTTCTGACCTATAATAAACCCGGTCGACCGCAACAGGTCAAAACAGAAAATTTTAGGAAATATTTTTGAAGATATGTTTATTTTCAAAAATGATTTTTGTCAAGACTTTATAAAATACAATAAATTGAGTTTGCAAATACTGAAAATATTTTACACAAGCGACAAAAATAATCTTTTGAAAAACATGTGCAATTTTGTGTGTGTGGGAAATTTGAGCTTCAACACTATATACTATCCTTTAACAAACTAATATATAAAAATTATATAGGAAGATGTCTCTGAACCGCGTTGCCGAGTTAGTGCCTCCTTTCCTATGAAAAATTCCTCTTGTGCCATCAACCTTACAACATGCTTTTAGCGCAATCAACCTTGCAACATGCTTAAAGCCATCAAAACTTGTACAAACCTGAAATTCACTCTAGAATCTTTATTAGTACCAAATAGCTTTTATATGTTTTGTTATCATCAAAATAAGTATAAATGGAGAGTGTAACCTTTTGGGCCAACAATCTCCCCCTTTTTTATGATGACAAAACATATAAGTTATAACACAAGATATAGAAGGGAGGTAAAAACTCCCCCTCAAATAATGTATATTGAACAAGTAATGCTATATTAAACAAGTATAAAATAACAACTTATTATTTGAGAAAACAAAACAAAAACACCAATCAATATACCAAAATACTAAAAACACCAATTACTATACCAAAATACAAAACATATAAAGATAAACACTAAACATAAAACCCAAACCACACATATTTCTCCCCCTATTTGTCATACATCAAAAAGGGATATGATAGTAAGAAAACCTCCTTATTCAACAACACAAACATTTAGTTCACCACATATAAAAGAAAATCTATTGTAGTCAAGTGGTTTAGTGAAAATATCGGTAAGTTGAAAATCAGAAGAAACATAATCAATATCAATATCACCTTTCTCAAAATGATCTCTAAGGAAGTGATATCGAATCTCAATGTACATGGTCTTACTATGTTGATTTGCATTCTTAGTCATATGGATTGTACTAGTATTATCACAAAATATTTTAATATGGTCATAATGCAAATCATAATCAAGGAGAGTATGTTTCATCCAAAGGACTTGTGCACAACAAGCCCCCGTCACAACATACTCCGCCTCGGCGGTTGAGAGGGCTACCGAATTTTGTTTCTTAGAAGACCATGAAATAATACAATTACCAAGAAATTGACATGTTTCACTAGTACTCTTCCTATCCACTCTACAACCCACATAGTCGGCATCCGAAAAACTCGTCATTGAGAATTCTCCAGTCTTCGGATACCACAGACCCATTCCAATAGTGCCCTTAATATAACGAATAATGCGTTTTACCGCAATTAAATGAGATTCTTTGGGACACGATTGGAATCTAGCACAAAGACACACATTAAACATAATATCCGGCCTACTAACCGTTAAATACAATAAACTACCAATCATGCTTCTATATAATTTTATGTCAACACACTTACCTTGGTCATCCTTATCAAGCTTGGTGGTGGTAGCCATGGGAGTGTTGCAAATTTTAGAGTCTTCAAGCCCAAATTTCTTGATGAGTTCCTTGGAGTACTTGGCTTGACATTGAAGATCCCATCACGTATTTGCTTGATTTGGAGTCCAAGAAAATAGTTCAATTCACCCATCAATGACATCTCAAATTCACGTTGCATACATTGTTCAAACTCCTTGTAAAGTAATTCATTAGTAGAACCAAAGATTATATCATCAACATATATTTGTACATAAGAATGTCACTACCAACATATTTAGTAAATAATGTGGTGTCTACTTTACCTTTAACAAAATTATTTGATAGAAGAAAACTAGAAAGCCTTTCATACCAAGCTCTTGGAGCTTGTTTTAAACCATACAATACTTTATCTAGTTTGAAAACAAAATTTGGATGTATATGATCCACAAAACCGGGGGGGTTGTTCAAAATATACTTCCTCATCAATAAACCATTTAAAAATGCACTTTTTACATCCATTTAAAAAAGGTTAAAATTTTTATAAGATGCATAAGTTAGTGTGATCCGTATGGCTTCTAGCCATGATACGGGTGCAAAGGTCTCCTCAAAGTCGATTCCTTCAACTTGAGTGTAACCTTGGGCCACTAACCTAGCCTTATTCCTAACAACATTACCTGACTCATCTAACTTGTTCCTAAAAATCCACTTAGTACCAATTATTGGTCCATCATGGGGTCTAGGAATAAGATGCCAAACTTAGTTGCGCTCAAATTGATTGAGCTCTTCTTGCATAGCGAGCAACCAATATGAGTCACCCTCGGCTTCGAGGATGTTTTTAGGTTCAAAATGAGATATGAATGCATAATTGAAGGTTCACCTAGAGGGGGGGTGAATAGGTGATGGCTAATCTAATGGTCACTTAATGCCAAATAATGCGGAAGCTAAAACATTATGACCTAATAAAATCTTTTACACTAAACACTATGTATAACACAAGAGTGTTGCCGAATTCCCCGTGAAGGGCTCTGGACAAACTCCTCTAGATTCCCCTTGAATGGGTTGAGGTGCCGCGTTGGCTCTCTTCGTTGAATACAAGTGTTAGCAACAATCCCACGCAAGTATATAACAATATGAGCACAATATATCAAGCATGTAAATGTAAAGACAATGATTGAATGCAAGATATAAAGGGGATAGAGAGAGAGAGAGTGAGCAATCGCAAACACAAAGGGTTTGTTTCGAGGTTCGAGCACACTTGCTCTACATCCCCGCCTTCGACACACGAAGGATTTCCACTATGTAAGATCCCAATGGATCTCTCCTCGGTGCCGCAACACCTACAAGCCCTCGGACTCTCTAGTCCCTTACACACCGCAAGCCCACTGGCTTGCCGAGGCCGCACCTCAATCAACAAGAGTTCGCACCCGAACCCTAAACAACCACGAGCACACTTGCCCGTCTCCTCAAAGAACAAATGAAGTCTTTGGTGATCACAACACTTTGATCACCTAAAAACAATCTCACTACAACACACCTATAGGATGAATAATCAATGGATAGCTCAAGTGTGGTGTGAGAAAAACAAGGATGAGAGTGGTGGAGGAAAAACTCAAAGAATCACTTTAAACACACTCTAAATAAAATCTTCCCTTTTGATTGGAAGTATTTGCACACAAATATGTGGAGAAAACTCTTTTAAAAGGATGAGAAAAACTGGCTCAAAGCTCTCCTAAAATCTTAGCTCAAAACAATGACCAAACCCCCAAATTTATAGGCCAGAAAAATATAGCCGTTGGGGTCTGTCAGAACTGCCGGTCGACCCGTGCGGTCGACCGCCAACGGTCAGAAATCCGACCGTTGGAGCCACGGTCGACCGCCTGGGTCGACCGACCCACTGGAGCTGAGAGTCTAACTCTCTGTCGGTCGACCCGTACGGTCGGCCGAACTTTCCAGAGAGCTCTGCTCTCTGGAGCGGTCGACCCGTACGGTCGGCCGTCCTCCAGTGCACAAAGGCGTGCACATCTGTGCACGTCGGTCGACCGGTCCGGTCGGCCGACTCCAGGATTAGTCGACTTATAAAGGCTACTAGTTGACTTATCCGAAGCCTGAAACAGTTTTCTGGGATTAAAAAGTTAGTCATTTTTAGCTCAAATAAATCCCATAAAATACTTAAAAATTTACAAAATAGTTTAACCAATATACTTTGATATACAAACATGCTTGTACAAAATCAAGGCATGTTATAAAAGATTGGACTATTTTTGTAACTTGGAAATATTTGGCTCATGATAAAAACTGTATTTTTCAAAACAATATTTTTCCAAAACATGTTTTTTCAAATCTTCATCAAATACAAAAACAAGATATACTTTTAAAGCATAGTGTGTATGGATATGATCCACTACACAATCATAATGAAATATCTATGTTTTTGACATTAAGCTCTAAATAAGTTTTGGTTGAAACATATAACTTTGAAAACAAAAACCAAAACTATGTTTTTCCAAAAAGAAAGTCTTTTCTAAATCTGAAAATTCTTTTATGAAAAGACAATTAAATCAAGAGTGTGTGTGTGTGTGATATATATTTGAGCAATCCACCAACTATCTATCCTTTACATTTTAACTAAAACAAAATCTTATAAAAACAAATCTAGACACAAGTCTTGATCTTGAAGTCTTTCCTTGAAGTCTTCTCATCATCTTGACTTGGTCCAAGCTTGATCCAAAAGCTCCTTGGATCACACCGTGCTAGCTCCAAATCTTGATATTTTATCCTTTGTTGAGCTATGCACCTACTAAGATCTTGATAATGAATCTGTCACTAAATGAACACAAGATCATTAGTAAACATAACTTCATGAGTTGATCATCATCAAAACTAGGGTGATAGGCCTTTGGGCCAACAATCTCCCCCTTTTTGATGATGACAAAACTCATGAAGTTATACATGCATGGATTAAAGTAAAGCTTCAAAGAAGCTCCCCCTTAACTCATGCATAGACATAAATAATAATATATGACAATGAAGCTTATAAATATGTATGCAAATGTATGGAGATGAAACAAAATAAATCTTTTTCTCCTATTTATAAAACAAAAATATATATGCATAAACATAAATCTTATTCAACACGCATATAACTCCCAAATTCTTCTCCCCCTTTTTGTCAATCATCAACAAAGGGTTCAAAGTGAAATCAAATCAAACAAAATTTTCTCCCCCTTTTTGTCAAAACAAAGGGATCAAAAGGGTTAAAGCAAAACATCGATAATAGGTTATATGCGATATACATTCATGAAGAGGAAGACGCTAAGTTAGCTTCCCTACACATATACATTACATGAAAGAGGGATGATAAGCCCTAATTCACATAACGTATAATATGTAATGCATAAGAGGAGATGTGAAGCTCCCCCTACACACGTATATCATATAAAGAAGAGTTGTCAAGCTCCTCAATTTCTAATATACTCAACATGAATCCATATGTAAGAGAGATGTTAAGCTCTCCTTGCATATAGAAAATACAAATCAAAAATTTTGAATATTTCTTTATCAAAACAAAATTTTGAACTTTCTTAATAAAACACATTTTGAGATATCAAATCAACATATTTTTATTTTGATATCAATTTTGAAAACATATTGCATAAGCTTTAAAATTACCAATTGAAAGTTGAATTTAGCTTAGCATATAATAACCATTGTGCTTTAAATATGTAAGACAATTTTAACTAAGCACAAATAACACAAATATGTATGAAAAGTGAATACCAATAGAAATTGATATAATTTGAATTTGAAAGCATTCATACATACAATCAAAATGTGAGTATATAGAAATCATATTGATACCAATTGAAAATATCCAATGATACCAATTGAAGAGTAAGCTTATCATATACTCTACCATATGAAGAATTTGCACTAGTTAATATGAAAATGTTTTAAAAACTAGTACGGAATCCTTCAAGTAAGGAATAAAGCAAAAACGTCAATTAATCTCAATATTCCTTTAAATCATGAAGACATGAAAATCATCACACATTTTTTTAAAAAGATATATATTTCAAGATATATGTATGTTTTGACAACACAATAAGTATACATACATATCTCTTAAACACAATTGAGTCCATATAAATGATTTGCATTAAAGGCAAATGACTCAAGAGGTATACATGTATATCTTAAAGTTTGGCAAAATACATATATACATGAAATGAAAACACATGATCATAAATCAAATCCAAAAAGTGAGAATACAAGTTTAAAAATGTATGCATCATCAAAACCAAGCAATACAAGCACATTTCATGGGTTCAAATAAGCATTCAAGTACAAATATAAATAGATTTATTTGTGGCCCACGATGTGTACAAGTATAAATCCTAGTGTTGACAAAAACTAACATATAAACTAATATTCAAATCATGAAGCATCAAATCTTTTAGATCACAAAAGAATTTATCCATATAATTGAAATAAAGTAGGATCATGTGGATAATCTTATAAATTAATAGAAGAATAGATAACTATTTAAATTGATTTTGAATAACTAGTTAAAGATCCTTCAAATAACATCAAATCATATGTTTTTCATAAAACATAACTAGATACACAAAAATTTAAGCACTCATGGTCTATAAGGCTCAAAATGATTTTAACAAAAGTGTGAGTGTTAAACGATCATGTAAGTAGCATTTTTATGAAAATAGTCAATGAAGCTCAAAAAGATCATAAGTCACATTTTTAACAAAAACACGAAAAATCATTTTTCATTAAAACACTAATCTTCATGGTATATGTATGATTAATCCAATCCTAACAATACACATACATATCCCAAATCTAAAAGAGTCTATTAATGATGTTTGCATGAAGGCAAGAGACTCACGGGTATACATGTATATTTATTAGATTTGAATTAAAAATACATATACATGAAGTAAAGCATAAAAATAAGGCAAAACATGTATAAAAGAGAATCATCAAACTAGTCTATACATATGCATATAGTGGATACAAATGAGCATGAAGTTCAAATATATATGAGTCAATTGTAGTTCACTATTCATATATGTATAAATGCAAGTTTGACACATTCTACATCTAAGCATGTAAATACCACATGAAGCACATAAAATCATAAAATATGAACATGCTATGAATATTATGAATGGACAAGCATGAACATAAATAAATTGGAAGTTTAGAGATTGTTACCAACTCCAAAGCTCCAAGCATGGTGGTTGTCCCACTAAAACTCCTTGATAGTGATGCATCCCAAAAGTATGTCCATCATGTCCAAGTGCATCCACTATCAAGGCACCAATCCTCTCACGTCTTGTGAGAGCCCTCACCTACATCAAAAGCAAAAGGTGGGGATTTTGGTACCCATATTTTCTTGGGTCCTTTGGGTTAGTCTTGTAAGGAACCCAAAAGCTTTTATTAGCAAAATTTTTAGAATTAATCTTATCATAACAAAACTTTGCTAAATGGCCTTTGCGGTCACAATGTGTACATATGTACACCTTAGTATGCTTATGTGTAGGAGTGTGATCATGTTGTGCAACATAAGCATGATGATGTGCATGAATGGATGGAGTTTGTTTCTTTGAAAATATAGACTCCAATCTAGTGTGGTTGAATGCACAAGAGTTCAAGGTTGAACTCAAATCATTAATTTTATCTTTCAAAACATTAATCTCACTAGTGGTGGCATGAAAAGCATGGTGAGATATGAAATCATTTTTCTTCTTCTTTTGAGAAACAAATCTTTTCCTTTTTCACAAATTTTTCTTTTCAAAGACTTATTTTCTTGAAAAACAACTTCCTTTTGTTTTTCCATCAAATCAACTTTATTTTTCAAAATAGTGTTTCCTTCACAAAGATTATTTAATTTAGAAATCAAGGAAACATTCTCATTTTTCAAATCTTTATTTTCTTTTTCTAAGCATGCCATTTTATTTTCTAATGAATCTTTTTCATTAAGCATGGCATCAAAATCCTTTTTCAAATTGTTATTTTCTTTTTCTAAACATGCAATGTTAGATTTAAATGAATCTTGTTCTATATGCATGCAAGCAATGTTCTTTTTCAAATTTTTATTTTCCTTTTTAATCATGTCATATTTCTCAAGCAATAGTTGACAAAAAGTGCTAAGCTCATCATATGACATATTATCATCTTCTACCTCGGATTCGGTAGTTACCTCAAGGGGTTATCCCTTGGACCATGTAGCACATGTTGGAGGTGTTGCTTCCAACATCCGAATCGCTCCCCGCATAGTATAGATCCTTTTCGCCAAGGGAGGTGATGATGTTCCAAACTACAAAAGCCGATTCAACATTAGAAACCCTAGATAAATAATCATCATTTAGGGTATATTTCAAAGCATGAATGGCTTTAGCATTAGCCTCAAAGTACTTGCTATTATTAACATATGAATCATTAGTAGTAGCAAGATATACATGAATGCCTAAGGCCTTGAGGTACAATGACATCTTAACCTTCTAAATTTGGATGTTAAGAATGTCAAAGGTGGGTGGTGACATGAAGTCCATGGTGTGTGTACAAATCTTGTGATTAGCCTATAAATGAGGATCTTTTACTCTAGGTTGTTAGACCAAATCAGAGTACCAAGCTCTGATACCAATTGAAGGTTCACCTAGAGGGGGGGTGAATAGGTGACGGCTAATCTAATGGTCACTTAATGCCAAATAATACGGAAGCTAAAACAATTATGACCTAATAAAATCTTTTACACTAAACACTATGTATAACACAAGAGTGTTGCCGAATTCCCCGTGAAGGGCTCTGGACAAACTCCTCTAGATTCCCCTTGAATGGGTTGAGGTGCCGCGTTGGCTCTCTTCATTGAATACAAGTGTTAGCAACAATCCCACGCAAGTATATAACAATATGAGCACAATATATCAAGCATGTAAATGTAAAGATAATGATTGAATGCAAGATATAAAGGGGGGAGAGAGAGAGAGAGAGAGAGAGAGTGAGCAATCGCAAACACAAAGGGTTTGTTTTGAGGTTCGAGCACACTTGCTCTACATCCCCGCCTTCGACACACGAAGGATTTCCACTATGCAAGATCCCAATGGATCTCTCCTCGGTGCCGCAACACCTACAAGCCCTCGGACTCTCTAGTCCCTTACACACCGCAAGCCCACCGGCTCGCCGAGGCCGCACCTCAATCAACAAGAGTTCGCACCCGAACCCTAAACAACCACGAGCACACTTGCCCGTCTCCTCAAAGAACAAATGAAGTCTTTGGTGATCACAACACTTTGATCACCTAAAAACAATCTCACTACAACACACCTATAGGATGAATAATCAATGGATAGCTCAAGTGTGGTGTGAGAAAAACAAGGATGAGAGTGGTGGAGGAAAAACTCAAAGAATCACTTTAAACACACTCTAAATAAAATCTTCCCTTTTGATTGGAAGTATTTGCACACAAATATGTGGAGAAAACTCTTTTAAAAGGATGAGAAAAACTGGCTCAAAGCTCTCCTAAAATCTTAGCTCAAAATAATGACCAAACCCCCAAATTTATAGGCCAGAAAAATATAGCCGTTGGGGTCTGTCAGAACTGCCGGTCGACCCGTGCGGTCGACCGCCAACGGTCAGAAATCCGACCGTTGGAGCCACGGTCGACCGCCTGGGTCGACCGACCCACTGGAGCTGAGAGTCTAACTCTCTGTCGGTCGACCCGTACGGTCGGCCGAACTTTCCAGAGAGCTCTGCTCTCTGGAGCGGTCGACCCGTACGGTCGGCCGTCGTCCAGTGCACAAAGGCGTGCACATCTGTGCACGTCGGTCGACCGGTCCGATCGGCCGACTCCAGGATTAGTCGACTTATAAAGGCTACTAGTCGACTTATCCGAAGCCTGAAACAGTTTTCTGGGATTAAAAAGTTAGTCATTTTTAGCTCAAATAAAATCCCATAAAATACTTAAAAATCTACAAAATAGTTTAACCAATATACTTTGATATACAAACATGCTTGTACAAAATAAGGCATGTTATAAAAGATTGGACTATTTTTGTAACTTGGAAATATTTGGCTCATGATAAAAACTGTATTTTTCAAAACAATATTTTTCCAAAACATGTTTTTCCAAATCTTCATCAAATACAAAAACAAGATATACTTTTAAAGCATAGTGTGTATGGATATGATCCACTACACAATCATAATGAAATATCTATGTTTTTGACATTAAGCTCTAAATAAGGTTTTGGTTGAAACATATAACTTTGAAAACCAAAAACCAAAACTATGTTTTTCCAAAAAGAAAGTCCTTCTAAATCTGAAAATTCTTTTATGAAAAGACAGTTAAATCAAGAGTGTGTGTGTGATATATATTTGAGCAATCCACCAACTATCTATCATTTACATTTAACTAAAACAAAATCTTATAAAAACAAACCTAGACACAAGTCTTGATCTTGAAGTCTTTCCTTGAAGTCTTCTCATCATCTTGACTTGGTCCAAGCTTGATCCAAAAGCTCCTTGGATCACACCGTGCTAGCTCCAAATCTTGATATTTTATCCTTTGTTGAGCTATGCACCTACTAAGATCTTGATAATGAATCTGTCACTAAATGAACACAAGATCATTAGTAAACATAACTTCATGAGTTGATCATCATCAAAACTAGGGTGATAGGCCTTTGGGCCAACAATAATGCCCACACAAATCATGGAGTTTGGAGCGAGTGGTTACCCCCTTTGATACATGACCTATGATGAGATCTTTGGGATGATTAGAGGCGTATCTCCAATCTTTAGGAAGTGGTTGTGTTGGTTCCACTTCATCCTTTTGAACTTCACCATTAGGTTCTTACTTGTCTTCTTGGATGGGTGAGTCCTTCAAGGATATTTTCTCCATGTCCTCACCTAATGAGTCAATCTCTACAACATTCTCAACAAATGCATTAGATTCCTCAAATTTAACATGCATAGATTCTTCAATAGTAATAGATGATTTAATGAACACTCTATAAGCTTTGCTAGGACTAGAATAGCCAATAAAGATTGCTTCATAAGCCTTAGTATCAAATTTACTCAAATTATCTTTGGTGTTCAAAACAAAATACTTGCATCCAAAAATTTTAAAGTATGAAATATTTGGTTTTCTTAAATGATAAATTTCAAAAGAAGTCTTGGAAGTATTTTTACACAAATAAATTCGGTTGGATATATAGCATTCGGTGTTTACGTCCTCGGCCCATAAGTATTGAGGGAGCCCATATTCACTTATCATAATCCTAGCCATTTTTTAAAGAGTTCTATTCTTCCGTTCAACTACTCCATTTTGTTGTGGAGTTCTAGGACATGACATTTCATGCTTAATACCTTTTTCATCACAATAAGTCATGGAGAGTTGGTTGACAAACTCACCACCTCTATCACTTCTTATGCGTAGAATCAAAATCCTTTTTCTTTTTCAACCCTTTTTTGAAAACTCTTGAAATGCGAAAAAGTTTGATCTTTATACTCCAAAAAGAAAACCCAAGTGAAACGAGAGAAATCATCGACTAAAACAAAAACATATCTATTTTCATTTAAGCTTTTAGTTTTAGTTGGTCCAAAAAGATCCATGTGAATCAATTCTAATGGCCTAGATGTCATGATATCTTTGATTGGTTTGAAAGAAGACTTGGTTTATTTCTCAAGTTGGCACGCACCACAAATGCGGTCTTTTTCAAACTTCAAACAAGGAATACCCTTCACCAATTCATTAGAATTTATTCTAGCAAGATGATCAAAAGAAGCATGGCCTAATCTTCTATGCCATAACTATGAAATCTCATCAAAAGTATTTAAACATTTTGTAGTACAATCCAAATAAATCATATCAATAATGTAGACATTATTTTCACGAAATCCAGTGAGAATACATTCATTGGCTTTACTATCAAAAATTTTGCAAGAAGATTCATCAAAAACAACTTTGAGACCACGATCACATAGTTGACTAATACTAAGTAAATTATGTTTAAGCCCATCAACAAGAACTACATTTTCAATTAAAAGAGATGTACCAATCTTAATGTTACCTATACCGATGATGGTGCCCTTGGAGTCATCTCAGAAGGTGACAGCCACCTTCAACGTACCTCGATAGGGTTGCAAAATTGTTGATGTCCCATGTCATATGCCTTGAGCAACCACTATCAAGGTACCATCGCTCCTTATGTTTTGGAGTCTTGGTGTGTACCTATATCAAATAATTTAAAACTTGATTTTGGTACCCATATTTTCTTGGGTCCTAATGCGTTAGTGTTTCGAACCCAAACATAATTATTGGTACTATTTATATGATCATAATAAAATTTAGCTAAATGACCATTTCGGCCACAATAAGTACATTTATAAATTCTTCCATATTTAAAAGTATAATGAACATGTGGTTTATGAACATGTGATTTATGAGTATGGGATGTTTTTGCATGATGATGAACATGTGGAGTTTTAGCATGAGATGTGTTATCATGTTTAGCATGAGGAGAATGCATGTGCTTCTTTGAAAACATTTCTTCTAATTTAGTATTGTTAAAAGCACATTCTTTTAAAACATTTCTCAAATCATTTATTCTAGTTTTTAACATAGAAAACTCATTTTCATCAATTTAAGATATTTAGCTTTACAAGCAACTCTATAAGCATCAAAATATCTTTTTGTAGAAATAAGAGTAGAAGTTAATTCATCCTTTTCTTTTGAAGAAATAGCAATTTGATTTTTAAACATTTCATTTTCCTTTTTCAATTTTAAACAATCTTCCTTTTTAGATTCAAAACTTTCTGAAAGTTCAATGAAAGCTTGTAATAACAATTCTTTACTTATTTCACTATCATCATGTGGCTCGGTAGTTACCTTAGGTGTGTTTGTCATGAAACACACATTTGCCGTGTCAACTTCATCTTCGGATTCACTTTCTGAGTCCCAAGTGGCTTTGTACACATTCTTTTCAAACGGCTTCTTTTGCTTTAAGGAGGAAGATATCTTTTTCTTGAAATCTGGACAATCGGCCATGATGTGTCTGGGTTTCTGACAGTTGTAGCATATGATCTTTTTCTCCTCCTTCCCTTCCCATCTCCTTCATGGTTGAGCTTATTATTATGATACATTCTTTTTACATTTCTCACAAGAAGAGATAGCTCTTCATCATCATCTTCATCTTCTTCATCATCGTAGTTGGTGGAGGTAGACTTGAAAGCTATAGACTTTTTCTTTTGAGGTACCGCTTCTTCTCTAGCCTTTTTCTCCATCTCATGAGTCTTAAGATTTCCAATAAGACTTATGAGCTCCATCTCGTCTTTGTCATTCAATTCCTTCAAGTTGGTAGCTTTAATTTTCCATGATGAAGGGAGAGCACGAATCACCTTACGCGCTTTTTGGTCGTTGCTGATTTCATCACCTAGAGAAGCAAGAGCATTTGTGATTTTAGTTAACTTAGTGATCATATCATCAATAGATTCATTTTCTTGCATTTTAAAACTTTCATATTGGGAACGCAAGAGATCTATTTTAGCTCTCTTGACTTGTGATGTTTCCTTATGAGTGACCAATAAATGTTGCCAAATCTCATAGGCGGACTTACAATGGATAACCCGTGTTAAGTCATCCTCATTCAATGCAAAAAGTAGGGCATTTTGAGCCTTCGAATTAGCCTCAAATTCCTTGGAAGTAAGATCGGACCAAGTGTCCTCCTCACTTTCGGGTTTACTAAAAGGCTTGGTCAAAGATTTAGCAACTAGGCTACCTAGAAATTGTAGAAAAATGTTCATCCTAACTTTCCATATGGGTAATGTTATCGGCCATCTTTACTAGTGTATGAATGAATATATGAAAATAGTGATTAGCAATTTATAGGATCTCTCTAAGGATGTGAAGCCAAAAACTAGAGTCCTTACTCTGATACCAATTGAAATCACCTGAGGGGGGTGAATAGGTGATTATGCTAATCAATGCACAAATTTAAAAATGAGATGATGCAACAATCACTCAAAGTAAGATTAGAAGCCGAATACCCCGTGAAGGGCTCTGAACTCCTTCCTCGCGATTCCTCTAAATAAGAGTTTGAGGTGCGCAACGCAATCTTGTTGTGAGAGTATAGATTGACAATATATGACTGAATGAAAAGCAAGTAATTAACACAAGTAAACCAATCGCAAACACAGAGATTTGTTTCGAGGTTCGAGCACCCAGCTCTACGTCCCCGCGTTCACCCAGAAGTATTTTCGATCCACTAGAAATTTCACAAAGGATTACAACCACTAGGGAGTACCCAACTCCTCAATCACACTCCTCTAGTCCAGAGGTAGTGGAGCCACAAATACAATAATCACTGTTGGCCCAAAGGTCTTCCTCTCTAGTTTTGATGATGATTAACTCATGTAGTTATGTTTACTAATAATCTTGTGATTTTAGTTCCAGATCATTAATCAAGATATTAGTTAGTGATTGCTTCAACAAGAAGGTTTGGAAGCTTTTCCATGGTGTTTCCAGAGCCCGAGCATCAAGATCATGTATAGCACTCGTTGGAGTCAAGCTCGGAGTTTTGGTGGTTTGGATCGAGTCGACTTGAAGATGGAGTTCATCAAGAAGACTTAGGTATCCTAATTTAGTTTTCTATTTAGATCCATTTGTAAAGACTAGATAGTGTGATATGCTCAAGTTCACAATACACACACGTTTCATGTTTTGGATTCGTTTTTTTGGTTTTTGGTTTAACCGATCTTGGTTTTCATGAATAGTTAGATCAATACAAGTTTACATGGTTTATGTATAGTAGATTCATTCTGTATACATGCATGCTTATCTTCCTAGACAAACTTATTTTGACTTACCTATTCATGTGGTTTAGGTTTTGTGTTTTAACAAAACATTATTTTGGAATTATAGACAAAAACTATGATATGTATATGTTTCTTGTATATTGGACTTATGTCCATATGCAACATGCCTAAAAGTGTTTAAGTATCATGTTTTTGTATTTCTATGAGTTTTAGGAAAAATCAGATTTCCTATTGAAAAATCCAAGTTTGGTAAAATACAGTTTTTGGTTTTGATAAAATTTGTAAGACACAAAAATGATTCAAAATGTTTGATATTTGTGATGAAATTTTTATCACATGTTTATAAATCAATGAAAAATGATAAAACTATTTTTATGGATTTTTAAAAGATTAATGGGATTTATTAGAATATTTTTAAATAAGTTTTTCTGACCCAAATTATTGCCTGCCAGGCTCTGGCGGTCGACCGGACCCCAGAGTCGGTCGACCGACGTGCACAGACCTGTGCACGTTGGCCAGGCACAGGGCTCGGTCGACCGGTCGGAGAGCTTTGCTCTCTGTTTTTGGGTGGTCGACCGGACGGTCGACCGGGTTCCTCCAATGGTCATATTTATGACTGTTGGCGGTCGACCGGGCGGTCGACCGCCAGCCGTCTCAGGCTGAGAATTCAGCCTAACGGCTAGTTTTGTATTGGGGCTATAAATACCCCATTGCTTTGAGTTTTTGGTTAAGATTTTAAGAGCTAAAATTTCTCTCTTTTCTTGGTGTTTAAAACAAGTTTTCAAAAGTGTTTAAAGCTTAAAAGATTTCATCTTTGTTTTGTTTTCAAGGGTTTTGGAAAATTCAAAGAAAACTAGGTTTTTGGGATATTATTTTGGATCTTCATTTCTATCATTTACAAGAGGTTTCCCAAGTAGTTTTTCTTTGTTATTTGATTTCCAAAAATACCTTGATTTCCACTTGAGCTATATCACTCTATCCTATTATATAGGATCAATATTTGTGGGAAAAGGATTTGGTTTGTGGTCGAGATACACCACTTGTTGTACCCTCCTTGTTTTGTTGTATCCCTCTTTGGTAGAGGTTGATTTGAATTGTGGGGTGCTCCCTCTTTAGTAGAGGTTGAGATTGTTGGTTTACTCCCTCTTGGTGCGGTGGAGTTGGTGTTGGTTTGTATCCCTCTTTGGTAGAGGTGATTTGTGGTTGTTTGGCTAAGGGCCTATCCCTCTTTGTGAGGTGGATTGTGTTTGTATTGCCTCGGTGGCATTGTATTGGTTGAGAGAGGAGTTCGGTACTCCTAGTGGATTAGAAATCTTTCTCGGTGAAGGCGGGGACGTAGAGCTAGGGGCTCGAACCTCAGAACATATCTTTGTGTTTACGTTTGATCCATTGTCTCTTAACCCTCTCTCTTTATTTGTGTTGTGCATCATTCATATCATTCATATCATATTTGCTTGTGTTGTGCCTTACATTATTTCATATTGCTTATCATCTTTATATGCTTGGCTTGTGTTTGTGTGTCTCACTTGTACTTAACCACGAGAGCTTCATATAGCACCTCAACTCTTATTCAGAGAAATCAAGAGGAGTTAGTCCAGAGCCCTTCACGGGGAATTCGGCTATACTCGTTGGTTGTACTAACGGCCTATTTGTTTCGTTGCAAAACGTCGCAAGTCGTAAGTCGTAAAATGAGAATAGAAAAAGTGAACTGTAGCAGAGAAAATATATTGTGTTTTACGGTGTTTGGTTGATAAAGTGAAGTGTAAATGAAAAGTATATTGTGTTTTACGATGTTTGGTTGATAAAGTGAAAGTGTAAATGATAAAGTATATTGTGTTTTACGGTGTTTGGTTGGTAATGTAAAAGTATAAGTGAAAAAGTTGACCACAAAATTAACTGTAGCAGTGATTTAAATATTATAAATACTATTAAATTAAATCTACTGTTGCAAATTAAATTGTATTAATAAATTTGAGATAAAAAATTAATAATCTTAATATTTTATTTATAACAATAATATTAATAAAATATTAGTATAAATAGTAAAATATTACTAAAATATTAACCAAATAAATAATATAAAATTTTAAGAAAATATAAAAACATTAATAAAATTTTAAGAATACTAATAAAATATAAATATTAAAAAATCTTACAACAATAATAAAATATAGTTATAATATTATAATATTAAAAATACTTGAAAATTATTATAATATAAATTTTATTATAATATTATTGTAATATTATAGAAATATAAAATTAACAAAGTAAAATATAATTATAATTTAATAATAAATTATCATTATAGTATTATTATACTGAATTATTATTACAATATTAACATAATAAAATATTAATATAATAATAAAATATATTATGATATTAATAAAGTAATTTTTTATATTAAAAAATAAATAATTAAATATATAGTAATTTTATATTAAAAATATAATATTGTTATATTAATAAAATATTAACTCTAAATAAAATAATAAAAAATAAAATAAGTATTTATAAAATAATAAAGTATTAGATAAAATATTAAATAAAAATATTAAATTAAAATAGTAAAATATTAAATATTAAAACAATATTAAAAATAATAAAAAAATTAAAGATTAAAAATATAAAATAATTAAATAATTAAATAAGAAATTGAACACTATTTAAAATATTAAATATTTAATAATATTAAATTATATATTGATTATCAAGTAACTGTTTTGAACTGTAAGTGTACTACAAGTGAGAGTTACATGACCACAAAATTAACTGTAGCAACTGCAAGTGAGAAAATATGAGTGTAAAAGTGAGATTTACATGACCACAAATTTAACTGTAGCAACTGTAAGTGGGAAAAGAAGAGTTGCATTTTGCAACTTATTTTTCAGCGAAACAAACAACGGAAAATGAAAAAGAAGTTTTACGACTTGCGTTTTGCGACGTTTTGCGGCAAAACAAACACGCCCTAAGTGTAGTTGCAAATTAATTTTAATTTCCGCATTTAGTTTTTAGATTAGCATTATCACCTATTCACCCCCCCTCTAGGTGATTTCAATCACTTGGTGATCAAAAGACCACAAACTCTCTTTTGAAAAACTTTTCTTTACAAAACCCTAGAGAATCATGTGTAAGATTGAAGCTCAAGGTTTGTAAGTGAAAATTAAAACAAAGTAGAAGAGAGTTTTGATTCAAAAACTTCAGAGAGAAATCAGAGATTAGAGCACAAAAACTGAGAATAAAAACTTCTTTCAAGAATACTCAAACTTTTGATTTCTTTGCAAATGTTGTTGTTTTTCTCCTCAACTCCATCCACCCTTATTTATAGGATATAGGTATGGATTAAAGGGTAAATGATAATTTGACTAATTAGGAAGGATAAGACCCAAAACTAGCCTAAAATCACATTTGGAGAATAAAAACACGTTTTAAAACATGTTTAAAAAACTAGCCGTTTGGCTGATAAAACACTCACGGTCGACCGATTTTCAAAAAATTTCTGACCGTTAGCAGCCTCCGGTCGACCGCCCGGTCGACCATCCCAAACAGAGAGTTGGGTGCAGGGTCCGGTCGACCGCCCGATCGACTGGATAACGTGCACACATGCACGCACCCAACAGTCAGAACTGCGGTCGACCGCACGGTCGACCGTTCTGACCTGTAATAAAGCCGGTCGACCGCCCGGTCGACCGCAACAGGTCAAAACAGAAAATTTTAGGAAATGTTTTTGAAGATATGTTTATTTTCAAAAATGATTTTTGTTAAGACTTTGTAAAATACAATAAATTGAGTTTGAAAATACTGAAAATATTTTATACAAGAGAAAAAAATAATCTTTTGAAAAACATGTGCAATTTTATGTGTGTGGGGAATTTGAGCTTCAACACTATATACTATCCTTTAACAAACTAAGATATAAAAACTATATAGGAAGATGTCTCTGAACCGCGTTGCTGAGTTAGAGCCTTCTTTCTTATGAAAAATTCCTCTTGCGCCATCAACCTTACAACATGCTTTTAGCGCCATCAACCTTGCAACATGCTTAAAGCCATCAAAACTTGTACAAACCTGAAATTCACTCTAGAATCTTTATTACCAAATAGCTTTTATATGTTTTATTATCATCAAAACAAGTATAAATGGAGAGTGTAACCTTTTGGGCCAACACTCTCATCTCCTATTTTCCTATAATTCTCCACCTCGGTGAAGATTTTTCAAATCTGAGCTGAACTCCAATGAACATCTGGCGAAAACAACACATGATCTCGGCGAAATCGACACACGATCTCGGCTTGAGCGCTCCGAGCGAAATAGACACACGATCTCGACTTCGGCAACAGACGAAATTGGTTCCTTCACAACGAATCGCCAGCACACATACAATTGATTTTCATTGAATACACTAATCCAAATTGAGTTTGTCGTCCCCTCAGGCAACGCTCTCCAGACTCCAATATCAATTGTAAGATTCCAACTTCAGCTCAGCTATCAAAACGGAATGCAACATACATACCTTCCTAACACTCCACTGAAAAGAAATACCATATGAGCCGACCAACGAACGTGTCTACAACTCCGCAACTGAATGGAACACCATTCTAAATGACCTCAAGAAGAACCCAACATGAGCCAACATTGACTCTCCAACTGACTGGCTCTCCAATCCAAATGTCTTCAAGACGGTTCGACCAAATCTAAGTAGAACACACTAAACCACCATCATCAGCTTCAGCAAATTGGATGCACGCCCCCTTATGCATGCTCAACTATCTTCTCATTGAAGATCAAACGTTCATCGAGATCACAACACTTCATTTTTACGTGAAGTCCAACCTTCACCTCTACGTGAAGTCCCAATCAACTTCTCGAGAACCCATATAGCTTCATACAGGCTGCATCAACAAATGGTTGAGCCTTTACGACTGCCTACGTACCTTGCCCAAGGGATCAAGCCAACCGTAGTTCATTGAAATGAGCTCCACTGTGATCAAGCACCTGTGACTGAATCTTTAGCAGCGAATCGAACTGGCTGAGTCATATAAACCTCCATACTACCGTCGTGGAGAACAACTGCCTTCAATTTAAGCTTATCGCGGTCACCAACTTGAGATTCATGCTTTTTCGCCCACCTTCGTGGATTTATCTTGGTTTCAATAACTGCAAACAGTTCGACATTCTCATCAATGTCTTCAACCTATTCAGCATCAAAACTGGCTACATGATCTCCACCTAGTGTCACATCTGGTGAAGTCCTTACTGATACTGAACCAACTAGAGGTGGTGGAGTAACATCAACCTCTACCTACTGCGATACATCCTTGGTCTTCAATCTCTCTACCTGCTGAGAGATGGTAGACTTCAATAATGAAGTCTCATCAAATGTGATATGCTGACTCAACACAATCTTCTTGTTTTTAGGGTCCCATAACTTGTAGCCTTTCATATTTTTTTGAAACCCAAAGACACAAACTTTTTTGCTCGCGGATTCACCTTACCATCTTTGGCATAAAAGTAGGCCAGACTTTTAAATTTTCGCAGCAAATCATGATCTTGAGCAGCTTTCTGAGACCAAACTTTCAGAGGAGTTTTACCTCCTATCGCAGTCGATAACAATCTATTTATGAGATAGTTAGCATATACAATCACCTTAGCCCAAACGATTTGTCTATTGTACATTAGACAAAAGCATTGAGCCTTCTCCAGTAAGGAACGGTTTATCTCCTTAGCCAACCCATGTAATCCATTTGTGAAGTGAGTACCAATACCAGTGTTCTGACCAAATTATAGGAATTGATTCTTGTATCTTTCAACATTACCAATTTATAGCTTCCTAATTTTTCTACCAGTCTATTTCTCCATCATATCCTTTCACTCCACCAGCATACCTAGGGTTTTAAACTTTGTCTCATGGGATATATCCAACAATGTTTAGATAAATTATCAATAAAAAAGATAAAGTACCAATGACCTCTAAGCGATGCAGTCTTAGTAGGTTCCCAAATACTTACGTGAACACAATCAAGAAGACCTTCAGAGTGGTGAGAAGTGGTGCAAAATTTTACTTTCTTCTTATCCAGAACGTCGTGTTCATGCAATTCCATGTTGCTGATAGATGCACCTTCCAATGATCCCTTCTTTGCTGGAGCTTGCAAAGACTTTTCTCCTCTGTGTCCGAGTCTCATCTGCCAGACTTGTGTACAAACATCATCCGAAGAAATAAAAGTCTTCACCTGACTTGTAACTGAAACGGTCCCAGCTTCTAATAAGCAAGATTAGATCAAAATCACGCATTTATTCCCAACCTTACGTTAAATCCAAAATCTAGAGAATTTCAGCAGCATCTCCTCTAAAATCTTAACTTTCTCCATATACAAAAATATGAATTTCGGCTCCAAGGCCTACTTATCTCCACAAAACATTTCGGTCACCTGACCTACTTATCACAAAAATACAGAATATCTCCAAAATATACTTATGCCGTGCATTCATCTTACATAACCATCAAAGCATCCACAATCCACAAAATGCTACCAACATGATCACAATACCTCACATCACCAACTTTCCAAGTACACAAGCTCTAGTTAACACTATTACAAACATTACATAAGGTAGTAGCATCATAGCATCCTCATTTAGGTAATGCTAACATAAAGCATAATTACATGTACATAACGAACAAAATAAGTGTTTGTGACACATAAGGCATCCTGCTCATGACTAATCCATGCTACATTATACCTTTACCTTTGTCCAGACCTGAAAGAGAAGAAAATGAAAGGAATGAGCTCGACGGCTCAGCGAGTAAATTTCATAAACACTTCATAACTGATAACAACATGATATAATACCACAACATACTTTATGGAATCAAGAGGGACCTTACATGAATGGAAATGCCACCCGTTTCAATCAAATTTTTACGAGTCTTAGTTATTAGGCTTTCTTTATGAATAAAAGTTCTTTCCCATAATGTACTAAAGCGATAACAATACTTGCTCCCTCTCAAGCAAGTCTTTAGACACGAATTCTTACCTTCCACAAACATTGACTATCAATTACTACTTTCCAACCAATTATTGCTAACATAATATCTTATCACTTACTAGAGCACAATTACACATCACCCTAATTATAGGGTACCATTTTCCACCGTCTTCTTTCACCTACCGGCTCCCGCCCGGCCCCTTCCTCCTATAGAGTACCATAATGATTCTATTATGTAGAATAAGAATAAGCATACCAGTTCACATAATAACAAGTGTGATTCCCGTGAAACCCCGTCTTCTTCCACCTACCGGCTCCCGCTCGGCCCCTTCCTCCTATAGTTGCAATCAAACATGCAATACACCATTCCCCGTCTTCCCCCCTCCTACCGGCTCCCGCCGGCCCCTTCCTCCTATAGAAGACATACATAGATAGGCAATCATAACAACATAAAATTTCTACCAGCGACCCACACATATATAGCATGACCTAAATATACTATGGTGTAGGTTACATAAACAACATATTATGGAAAGAAATCACAAATAGACATATGCACATATCGTCAACATATTTAATCATGCTATCATATGTATATTACTATAGTAAGTGGTACAAGGTAATTCATGTGGGGTTGCCAAGGTATTATAATTAAGGACTTAAACATTTTACATACATAGCTTGTAACGTATCTATTAAGGTACCCTTACCTTCTAGTACACACCCATCACCACCTACATTACCTATACAACTAAACTTACATTAAAGTGTTAAGAACACATAACACAATAATTATACAATTACCTTCTAATAAAAAGTTGATTTTTGGCACCAACTCCATGTAATTTAATTTACGTGCTACTCTACTTTCATCTATTATCTTTTCCCAAAATCCCTCTTAGGCACATACAACAATTACATAATTAAATTGATAAAATTAGTCCTTTAAGTGAGTATGAAAATTTACTCACTAGATAAGAGGATTCCCACCGCGATTTTGATCAATTCCTTCCTTCAAACCCTAGTAACACAAGCAAGGTAAAAATTTTAATTTATGAACTACTCACATCATGAGAATAACTAATTAAGTGTTACTCTAATTTCACCCAATTTTTAATCTCTGAAAACAAAACAAATGGTTGGAACAAAAATTAGAGTTAGGGCTAGAGTTTTTACCTTATGAAAATACCCAAATATTGAATTTCCCCCAATTCCTCTGGCCAAACGAACACCCCCCTCCCCCCCACCAGGCCGCGCGTGGCCTGGTGCTGCCTTCCGCGCGGCTGCGCCGCCCTCCCGCGCGGTTGCGCGGCCGCGATGGCGCCGGCCTGGCGGCGCCCCCTGGCTTCGGCTGGGGGGTGAGAGAGAGAGAGAGAGAGAGAGAGAGAGAGAGAGAGAGAGAGAGTGGTTTGGTGAGAGGGATCTGAGAGAGATTAGGAATGAAATTTTTAGGGCTACAGGAATTTACAGAGAAGAAGGAACTTCTCTTCTCAGATCTCACGTATGGTTGAGATCAATATGCAAAAAGGCCCCTCAAAAACTTAGATTAATGCAACACACTTCCCCTCTCCACTTGCCACTTGGCCAAGGCTAGGATCAAATTGATCCTAGCCTTACACCTCACCCCCTCATGCATACCAAACCCCTCCACTCACTCTTGCAATTAAAATATTCTAAATACAAATACCTAGTATTTGTTTAGGTATTTCCTAATTGAGAATTACTAAAAATGAAATATCAAAGATATATTTCCATATACTTAAAAATGTCATAATTGTTGGTACAAAATACTTATATATTTTCTATATATTCTAATTTATGCCATAAACCAAAATAATAACAATAACTCATATATAAAATAAATATATACATAATTTCTTTGGTTAACTTCATTATTATTGGTATTAATCTAAGAATGAGGAGTTATAAAATTTCTCTAATAACCGATGCTTAAAATTATGGGGGAAATAATAATTAATAAATAACCAGTACTAAAAATAGGCTGTTACATTTCTACCCCCCTTATGGAAGCTTCGACCCCGAAGCTTGACGCACCTTGGAAAAGGTGTGGGTAGGTAGATCGCATCTCCTCCTCTGGTTCCCAGGTAGTCTCTTCGAGTTCCTGGCTTTTCCATAATACCTTTACGAACGGAATGGTTTTGTTTCGCAAAACCTTCTCTTTACGGTCCAAGATTTGCACTGGTTCCACTGTATATGATAAATCTTCTTGGAGTTGAAGTGGAGAGTAACTAAGAACATGACTGGGATCTGGTATGTATTTTCTTAGTTGTGACACGTGAAACACATCATGCATCTTCTCCATCTCTGGTGGTAATGCCAACCGGTAAGCCAGAGGTCCGATTCTTTCCAATATCTCGAAAGGACCGATAAAACGGGGGTCTAACTTATTTCGTTTACCAACCCGTATCACTCCTTTCATTGGCGATATCTTCAGAAAAACTTTGTCGCCCTCTGCAAATTCCAAGGGTCTCCGGCGCCGATCTGCATATATCTTCTGTCTACTTTGGGCCGCCTTCAATCTCTTCCTAATTGTCCGGATTTTCTCTGTTGTATCTACCACTATATCGGCTCCGAATAATATTCGGTCTCCAATCTCTTCCCAACAAATCGGGGATCTACACTTCCTGCCGTACAAGGCTTCGAATGGCGGCATTCCAATAGTAGATTGATAACTATTGTTGTATGCAAATTCTGCTAATGGTAGATACTTTTCCCAATTACCTCCGAAATCCAAAACACATGCTCTCAACATATCCTCTAATATTTGAATAGTTCTTTCTGATTGTCCATCGGTTTGTGAATGAGCAGCTGTGCTTGGATGTAGCTTGGTGCCCAACGCTTGGGATAGACTGATCCATAGCCTTGACTGAAACCGAGGGTTACGATCTGACACAATCGTCTCAGGAACTCCATGGATCCTGATTATCTCTCGGAGGTAGATCTGGGCTAATCTATCCATCGAATAGTTTATTCGAATGGGTAAGAAATGGGCAGACTTTGTGAGTCGGTCTACTATTACCCATATGGCATCGTAACCTTGAGGGGATCTAGGGAGTCCGGTCACAAAATCCATAGTAATGTTACTCCACTTCCATTCAGGGATTTGTAAGGGCATGAGGAGTCCAGGAGGCTTCTTATGTTCAGCCTTAACTTGCTGGCATATCAGACATCTCTGTACAAAGTTTGCTATGTCCTTCTTCATTCCTTCCCACCAAAAGTTTGCCTGCACATCCTGATACATCTTGGTTGTTCCAGGATGTGCGGTGTAAGGAGTGCAATGGGCTTCAGTCAAAATTCGTTCCTTGAGTTTAAAATCTGGCGGTATAACTATTCGGCTTCCCTTCCTCAGCAAATCCCTGGAAATGATAAATTCTTGGGTTTCGCCTCTTTGCACTTTCTCAAAATTTTTAGCTGTCTGATCATCTTTCCTTTGAGCTTCCTTGATTTCTTCATAGAGATCGAAACCAATACTAATTTGATTTATCCGGTTCACTCCATCCCGGGGCCCTCTTATGTGAATTTCAAGTTGCATTCTTTCCATCTCCCTTATCAACTCCGATTGCTGTGTTAACAATACTGCCAAGGACCCTCCAGACTTCCGGCTCAGAGCATCGGCCACCACGTTGGCCTTTCCAGGGTGATAATGAATGTCCAAGTCATAGTCCTTCATCAACTCCAACCATCTTCTCTGGCGCATATTCAATTCCTTTTGGGTGAAAATATATTTCAGGCTTTTATGATCTGTATAAATATCACATGATACTCCATAAAGGTAGTGCCGCCAAATTTTTAAGGCAAAAATGACTGCAGCTAACTCAAGATCATGGGTAGGGTAATTTTTCTCATGGTTCCTTAGTTGTCTAGAAGCATATGCAATTACTCTCCCATTTTGCATCAATACACACCCCAGGCCTGACTTTGATGCATCACTGAAAACAACATAACCTTCGTTCCCAATGGGCATGGCTAAGATTGGAGCCGATGTTAACTTATCCTTTAGCTCTTGAAAGCTTTTCTGCTGATCAACTCCCCAATGGAATTTGAGGCCTTTCTTAGTTAACTGGGATAAGGGTGCAGCTATCTTAGAAAATCCTTCTACAAACCTCCGGTAATACCCAGCCAATCCTAAGAAGCTTCGCACCTCAGTGACATTGGTAGGTTGAGGCCATCCCTTTATCGCCTCGATCTTTGCGGGGTCCACTGATATTCCTTCTTCATTTATGATGTGACCCAAGAACCCAACTTCATTCAGCCAGAACTCACACTTCTTAAGCTTTGCATAAAGTTGCTTCTCTCTCAATAACTGTAATACTATCCTCAAGTGTCTTTCATGATCCTCTTTGCTCTTTGAATAGATCAGTATGTCATCAATGAACACCACTACGAATTGATCTAGGTATGGCTGGAAAATTCTATTCATCAGATCCATGAATGCTGCTGGAGCATTAGTCAACCCAAATGGCATTACTAAAAATTCATAATGGCCATATCTGGTTCGAAAGGCAGTCTTAGAAACATCTTCCGGTTTGATCTTTAGTTGATGGTATCCTGATCTTAGGTCTATCTTGGAAAATATGCTGGCACCCTGAAGTTGATCAAATAGGTCATCAATCCTCGGCAATGGATATCGATTCTTGATAGTGACCTTGTTCAGCTCTCGATAATCTATGCACAGCCTCATGCTCCCATCCTTCTTCTTAACAAATAATACCGGAGCACCCCAAGGTGATACACTCGGCCGAATAAAACCGAGGCTTAGCAACTCTTGCAACTGGTCTTTCAATTCATTCATTTCTGCGGGTGCCATTCTATAAGGTGCCCTGGATATGGGGCTTGTCCCAGGTAGAAGATTAATGGAAAATTCTACTTCTCTATCTGGGGGTAAGCCGGGTAGATCCTCCGGAAAAACATCAGGATAGTCTCTTGCAACTTCTATGTTTTCAATCTTTATCTTCATATCTTCTTCACCAATAAGGGTTGCCAAAAACCCTTGACACCCTTGCCTCAATAATTTTGTGGCCTTTAAGGCAGAAATGACTGGAGTGCTGATTTTATTTTTCATCCCTTCATAAACTCTTTTGGGAGTTCCTTCTAACTTAAAAATTATCTTCTTCTGATAACAGTCTACATGAACCCGATATGTTGACAACCAATCCATTCCTAGGATGATGTCAAACTCCATTTCTCCTAGCTTAATCAGGTCTGCCTGTGTCTTCATCTCACCTATGATGATTTTACATCCCTTATAACACTCGCTAGTGGTCACTCTGGCGCCTACAGGGGTTGACACCACTAGTTGATAGCTCAAGGGTTCAGATTCCATGTTAATAGTTGCAGCAAAAGATGAAGAAATAAAAGAGTGTGTAGCACCGGGATCAAACAATACTCGAGCAACATTATCGGATACACAGACGGTACCTTCCACCACGGCATTGGATGCTCGAGCCTCCTGCTGAGTGATTGCATTCATCCTTCCTTGAACTCTTGGTTGCTGTACAGATGCTTGTGTTGTGGCTGAGCGAGTCCTGTTGACAGGTTGTCGAAAGGCGGTAGCTTGTCCTCCTGCTGTTGGGGCAACACCCATGGCTGGTATCCCTGTTCCCCTACTCGCTCCTGGATACCCATGCAGGGTTGGGCATTCTCTCCTCATATGACCTATTTTACCACAAGCAAAACATTGCTTACCAACAGAGCAACTGCCGGTGTGATTTCTATGACATCTGGGACACCATTGACTTCCTGCAAAGTTGGAGTCTGCGTGGGAAAATCCCCTCTTCTTGGGCCCTGAGTTCCCTCTGTTCCCTTGGGCCGGCATAAAGGAAGATCCAGTACCTCTGTCGGGCCTCATGGACTGAGTTCCAAAACTCGGTGCATTATTATACCGGGGGCGCTTCATATAGGGCAGTTCCCTGGTCCTCATCTCTTGATTCTCCTGCATATCCCTTTCAATTTCCATTGCCTTCTCTACAGCTTGACTGTAAACTTGCAGTTGGAAAGGGATCAGCTTACTCCTGATTTCTGGCCTCAAGCCCCTAACGAACCTTTTCGTCCTATCTTCCTCCTCGGACACCAATTTCTCAGCATATCTGGACAGCTGAGTGAATTTAGCTTCATATTGACTCACTGTCCATTGCTCCTGCTTCAGCTCTTGGAACTCCATCGCAAGTCGGTCCTTCACTACCCCAGGGATGTACTTTTCATTGAACTTTGCAACTAAGAAGTTCCAAGAGATCTCCCTTCTCAGGTTCTTAGCTCCTCCTTTTACCATCTCCCACCAGCGCTCGGCCTCTCCTTGGAACATAAAAGAAGCGAAAGATACTCGCTGGGTCTCAGTACATTCCATTACATTCAGTATCTTTTCAATTTGTCGGAGCCATTCTTTAGCTTGAATAGGGTCAACTCCTCCTCTGAAGGCTGGTGGGTTGAGCTTTTGAAATTGTTCAAGAGCTCTACGGGGGTTGTTTACACTTGCCAACTGCAACAGCCAATCTGGGATTCTGTCCGGCACTCCCCGATTAGCATTAGATTGCCTACTCAGAATTTCTTGACTTGCCGGGGATGGACGCTCCCAATTGCGCTGTGCAAAGGGACGTTGCCCTCCGAGTTGGCATCGGATGGAGGAAAATTCAAATCCATCTAATACCTAGAAGAATAGTTGCACATAATCAATGGTAACTCAATGATAACAAGTAGAATAGTTCACAAACAAAACACTGATTTCATTTATGCATAAAGCGTTTTCATAGCAACATATACATTAGCATGGCTGCATTCATTCAAAACATACCAATGCAGTCAAAAAGGGATACAGGTTCATACATGTAACTATTGACGACCACTTTCTTTACAAAAAAAAAATATACACTTATGTGAATCGACATTCCTTTACTTCAAAAACAAAAATGACAAAAACAAAAAAATACCACCCAACTAAACTCCCTTCAAGGGGTGATGTTAGATCCCGAGGAGCTCTCCTCCTGATCTTCCCTCACAGGTTCCTCTTCTGGATCCTCTTCTTCTGGTTCTTCTTCTATTGATTCTTCTTCTACTGGTTCTTCTTCCATTGGTTCTTCTTCTTCTATTTCCTCCAGTACAGTATCAAAATCACATCCCCAATTCTCATTATCATCGTACAGGTCCATATCTTCCACCCAGCAAGAATTCCACCAAATACCCCCAACGAAAATCCTTCCGTCAGGGTTCACCTCCTCATTAGGTAGGACTCCCAAGTCCTCAGTTACTGGTGTGTCTCTAATGGCACTTTCTGCCTCATTAATGTCATCTGCCTCATCTTGCCCCATGCGGACTCCTGCATCTAAATTGGCTGGGGAACCTTTAAGAATGACATTTGGATCGGTTTCGTCAGATTCAAAATCCCAGTCCATTGGGTCCGCGATCCAACTTAAACTTTCCGACTCCGGACCGTCAGACGATGATCCAGACATCTCAGAATCTCCCATCTGTAGAAGTAAGACATTTATATTAGCCGATGTGCCTTCCGATTCTCCCCAAAGCAATAATTTGCATGAATATAGAATCAAGACATGATAGAAAATCATCACTTATATAACCATGCCGATCTTTCATAACTCTTTCTTATGCACAATTGTCCTACTAATAGGTTTTGACTCTGACTTATGTGATATTTTGATTGTTCTCCCTTTCCGATGTCCCATAACACTGGAATTTCTTACAGAAGGGCCCGCACCCCTTGCAAGATCCATTTGAACTTAGGTATGCGGGTACCCACATTCAAATGTGGAGAACAGTTAAATATCCTACATTTCAGGGCCAAATACTCTAAAACTATACCATCATCCTCATACCCCACCTCTAATTTACTCTAGTACACATATACATGACTTCATAGTCAGTCATACATACTACATCTATCTAGGCTAACCTTACCTAAACCATGCTCTGATACCAACTGAAACGGTCCCAGCTTCTAATAAGCAAGATTAGATCAAAATCACGCATTTATTCCCAACCTTACGTTAAATCCAAAATCTAGAGAATTTCAGCAGCATCTCCTCTAAAATCTTAACTTTCTCCATATACAAAAATATGAATTTCGGCTCCAAGGCCTACTTATCTCCACAAAACATTTCGGTCACCTGACCTACTTATCACAAAAATACAGAATATCTCCAAAATATACTTATGCCGTACATTCATCTTACATAACCATCAAAGCATCCACAATCCACAAAATGCTACCAACATGATCACAATACCTCACATCACCAACTTTCCAAGTACACAAGCTCTAGTTAACACTATTACAAACATTACATAAGGTAGTAGCATCATAACATCCTCATTTAGGTAATGCTAACATAAAGCATAATTACATGTACATAACGAACAAAATAAGTGTTTGTGACACATAAGGCATCCTGCTCATGACTAATCCATGCTACATTATACCTTTACCTTTGTCCAGACCTGAAAGAGAAGAAAATGAAAGGAATGAGCTCGACGGCTCAGCGAGTAAATTTCATAAACACTTCATAACTGATAACAACATGATATAATACCACAACATACTTTATGGAATCAAGAGGGACCTTACATGAATGGAAATGCCACCCGTTTCAATCAAATTTTTACGAGTCTTAGTTATTAGGCTTTCTTTATGAATAAAAGTTCTTTCCCATAATGTACTAAAGCGATAACAATACTTGCTCCCTCTCAAGCAAGTCTTTAGACACGAATTCTTACCTTCCACAAACATTGACTATCAATTATTACTTTCCAACCAATTATTGCTAACATAATATCTTATCACTTACTAGAGCACAATTACACATCACCCTAATTATAGGGTACCATTTTCCACCGTCTTCTTTCACCTACCGGCTCCCGCCCGGCCCCTTCCTCCTATAGAGTGCCATAATGATTCTATTATGTAGAATAAGAATAAGCATACCAGTTCACATAATAACAAGTGTGATTTTCGTGAAACCCCGTCTTCTTCCACCTACCGGCTCCCGCTCGGCCCCTTCCTCCTATAGTTGCAATCAAACATGCAATACACCATTCCCCGTCTTCCCCCCTCCTACCGGCTCCCGCCGGCCCCTTCCTCCTATAGAAGACATACATAGATAGGCAATCATAACAACATAAAATTTCTACCAGCGACCCACACATATATAGCATGACCTAAATATACTATGGTGTAGGTTACATAAACAACATATTATGGAAAGAAATCACAAATAGACATATGCACATATCGTCAACATATTTAATCATGCTATCATATGTATATTACTATAGTAAGTGGTACAAGGTAATTCATGTGGGGTTGCCAAGGTATTATAATTAAGGACTTAAACATTTTACATACATAGCTTGTAACGTATCTATTAAGGTACCCTTACCTTCTAGTACACACCCATCACCACCTACATTACCTATACAACTAAACTTACATTAAAGTGTTAAGAACACATAACACAATAATTATACAATTACCTTCTAATAAAAAGTTGATTTTTGGCACCAACTCCATGTAATTTAATTTACGTGCTACTCTACTTTCATCTATTATCTTTTCCCAAAATCCCTCTTAGGCACATACAACAATTACATAATTAAATTGATAAAATTAGTCCTTTAAGTGAGTATGAAAATTTACTCACTAGATAAGAGGATTCCCACCGCGATTTTGATCAATTCCTTCCTTCAAACCCTAGTAACACAAGCAAGGCAAAAATTTTAATTTATGAACTACTCACATCATGAGAATAACTAATTAAGTGTTACTCTAATTTCACCCAATTTTTAATCTCTGAAAACAAAACAAATGGTTGGAACAAAAATTAGAGTTAGGGCTAGAGTTTTTACCTTATGAAAATACCCAAATATTGAATTTCCCCCAATTCCTCTGGCCAAACGAACACCCCCCTCCCCCCCACCAGGCCGCGCGTGGCCTGGTGCTGCCTTCCGCGCGGCTGCGCCGCCCTCCCGCGCGGTTGCGCGGCCGCGATGGCGCCGGCCTGGCGGCGCCCCCTGGCTTCGGCTGGGGGGTGCGAGAGAGAGAGAGAGAGAGAGAGAGAGAGAGAGAGAGAGAGAGAGTGGTTTGGTGAGAGGGATCTGAGAGAGATTAGGAATGAAATTTTTAGGGCTACAGGAATTTACAGAGAAGAAGGAACTTCTCTTCTCAGATCTCACGTATGGTTGAGATCAATATGCAAAAAGGCCCCTCAAAAACTTAGATTAATGCAACACACTTCCCCTCTCCACTTGCCACTTGGCCAAGGCTAGGATCAAATTGATCCTAGCCTTACACCTCACCCCCTCATGCATACCAAACCCCTCCACTCACTCTTGCAATTAAAATATTCTAAATACAAATACCTAGTATTTGTTTAGGTATTTCCTAATTGAGAATTACTAAAAATGAAATATCAAAGATATATTTCCATATACTTAAAAATGTCATAATTGTTGGTACAAAATACTTATATATTTTCTATATATTCTAATTTATGCCATAAACCAAAATAATAACAATAACTCATATATAAAATAAATATATACATAATTTCTTTGGTTAACTTCATTATTATTGGTATTAATCTAAGAATGAGGAGTTATAAAATTTCTCTAATAACCGATGCTTAAAATTATGGGGGAAATAATAATTAATAAATAACCAGTACTAAAAATAGGCTGTTACAGTAACTGTACTGCTCTTCAAGTAGTAGAGATTATTTCGGCGGATATCCTTCATAACCACCATTGAGCCTTTGGTCATCTTGAGAACACCATCTCGCATAGTTACCACAAGACCCAATGTTTTTAAAGCACCAACTGATATAAGATTCTTTTTGAGTTGAGGTACATACCTCACTTCCTTCAATTCTCGTACTATCCCATCAAATATCTTGATACGGACTGTACCTATCCCTTTCACATTACGCAGATGATCATCACCCATGACAGTGAAACTTTCATCTAGCTTTTCAAAGTTAGAAAACCAATCCCTGCTTGGGCACACATGATAAGTAGCTCCTGTATCTAAGATCCACTCAGAATCACCTAAATAACTAATAGTAGTAGTAACAGAGAAAGAGAATATCGATGAATCTGAGTCCGATCCATCCGCCTGTGAAGTACTGGCATGAGTACTGTGCGAGATTTGCCTCGGTCTTCGACTCCTTACCTTTGGACAATCAACTTTCCAGTGCCCTAACTCTTTACATAAGGCGCACTGGTTCTTCTTCAGATCTCTGAAACCTAACCTAGACTTTGATCTCTCCTGATCACTTCTGCCCTTTTGATTTGAACTTCTGCCTCTTACTTCCAATGCCTCTGCTGATGTACTCTCAGAAGAAGACAATCTTCCTTGCCTCCTTACTTCATAATTCACAAGAGCAGCCAACACCTCACTGTAATTAAATGTTAGTCTTCTATTGATCAATGTAACATTAAAGGTTTCATACTCTTTTTCAGGAAGAGAATTCAATAGAATCATTGCCTTATCCTCTGCATGGATCTTCACATCCACATTAACTAAGTCTGTAAGAGGCTTTGTGTAGCTATTCATGTGTTTATCAATGAAAAGTCCTCTCTTCATTTAGAAGTGATAAAGCCTCCTCTTCAACTGCAACCGCGACTCGATGCTCTTCGTCAGATACTTTTTCTCGAGGATCTCTCACAGCTGCCTTGCAGATTTTTAATGCAACACATGATACTTGATATCTTGTATCAAACAAGACCTTATCAAGCCACACGTCATTCAGTTCATCTTGTCCCAATCCTCTTCAGTAGTAGTCTCGTGCTTTTTCTCTAACCGTAGAGTGTCTTCGAGGTTTGATGACGTCCATGCATCCATCACCTCATATCTCCATATACCAAAATTGTTCTTAACATCGAACTTCACTACATCAATCCTCAATGGATGCGGATTCACGGATTTCACCATAGATGTACTATCTCTAGCCATCTTCTCAATTGATTCCTCAAATAATGCGAAAAACAAACAGAATTAGATCAAAAAACTAGATAAAGATAAGATCTTTACCTCAAAGCGAAACACTCGAAGAGTTTCCGAAGCATCTACTCTTCCAAATTTGATTCCTTGAGTAATCCAAATACTGTTTTGAGATCGACACATGATCCAACAAACAGTCCTAACATTGCTCCGAGATCGACACACGATCTTCGCCAAACAGTCACCAATGCCCTTGAAATCGACACACGATCCCACGACGAACCTGGGATGCTCTGATACCACTTGTTGCGCCTAGCGCCTCCTTGCAACAATCAACTTGAGGAAGACAAGCAACGGAGAAAGACAGGCCGGAGAAGAACCAACACGACAAGAACAAAGAAATAAGAGAGAAAGCAAGTCAATGAGGTTCAACAATTTGCCTACTTCCTCGGGGCAAGGGATAGAGAGATTTTATTGATTCAACAATCAATTACAAGTTGTTCCTTGAGGATTTCAGAGCGATACAATTCAAGCCCTCATTTATAGCCAGAGAGTCCCAGAGTTTTAGGAAACCTCATTTGGATTCATCTCTAAATCAGAAACGAAATCTGAATCCGTACAGGAGAGCAGATCGCCTGGTCGACCAGGACCAACCGAGAGCACTGAGTGCTAGTCGGTTGACTGCATCGGTAGATCGGGCGGTCGACCGGGCTGCGCCTATGCACATCGTGCATGCCCGTCGATCGGAAGGTCGACCAGACCCTGTTCTGGCACATGCTGCAGACTGTCTCCTCTCTCCTTTTGGCTTCCGATCTCTTTGCTATCTTACCGATGAGTTAAAAAAACTCTTCCGATGTCTTTTATTTCCTCTTATCTCCTCTCTTCCTACACGATGATCTAGACACTATTGGAGGGCTTGCTGGTTTTGTTTTGTCAGCCTGATGCTGCTAGAGAAATTTAATGTAAAATGTTTGTTTATTTAATTACGCGGGATTTGCCACTCTCTTTTAATACTATCAAAAAGTTCTTTTTATAATGTTAATGTTGGTGAGCATGCGCCTCGACTTAAGATCTTCTTGTCATAAGTTATATGTTTTTATTAATAGTTAACTTTCTCTTCACTAGATAATTAGTAGAAAATGAATAATACTAGCATACTATTGCTATCAGTGGAAAATCCACCGATCAGTCAAGAGGAGGGGGAGAGGAAGAAGGAGGAGAGAGAGCTGAGAGGGGAAGAAGAAGAGGGGGTCGATGCTACTGTCTCTCTCCCCCCCCCCCCCCCCTTCTCTCTCCTCTCTCTCTCGTAGATGAAGACAAACGGACAGACGGATGGACAAAGTTTCTATACGAGTCACGAGAGAATACCTATCTTCTGTCGATTTTGATAAATATTTTAGCAGTTGTTTTAAGATTATATATCATCACTAATCATCCCCTTTGAAAGTCAATCATTAACACATGAAATGGGTTAACTTAAAATTCCAAGTATGACTATTTCAGTCGCACATGAAAGTACATGATTTCACAATACACGCATGCATTCCATTTGCTATCGAAATTACATGAGCCAAACATCACCTTATGACTAATACATGGACCACCATCAACCCACGCATAGTTACATGGGTTGTACATCACCTAAAACTCGCTCATGCATTTGGAAATACTCGAATATATATAATAACCTTCTCACGTCTACCTTCCTCTAGTTCATGGCTTTTCTGTTGCAGTCACTTGTGCACACTGTGGCTGCAAATGACATTGAAAACATGTAGCGTGCTATTCAGAAGTGTCCCAAGCTCGTCAGGTTTCAGCACCGGTGGCAACCTACCTTCATCGGCGCATTCCATAAGTTTCCTAGTTTACCATGCATGATATGAAACAAGCAGAATTTTTGGGTCATGCAGCAAGTACATAAGTCGCCGAGTGTCATTGGCGCATTGTGTGATATTACTAAAGATTGGACGTAGTTGCTGTTTAGCTGCTGTTTGGTTTGAAGTACTAAGACTAGTAGTCATTATTTAGCTTCAGGATATACTAAACGTTTGCCTTCGGAGGTGACAGTCCAGACTAATTTAGATTCTATTGAGTGTTACCCATGTCTCAGTTAATTAAGATAGCAGAGAAATGAGAAATTAAGAATGCATGGATGTTCCTTGCCAGTGGCCCAATGATCAAGTCACTGAATTTGCTCTCCGATCACTAGTTTAAATTCATACTGATAGATATGTAAATAAAGTATATATACAGATTCACGAATAACCGTGAACTTCTTAAAAAAAAAAAATTTGCATGGATGACGCATGTCACTGTGTCAACCAAAATTTTGAGTGAAGATGTCCATAATTTGACTGTAGAGGGATTTGATGCGATGTGAAGCCATCGATGGAGCTTTTCAGGCTCTCTAGGCATCACGAAATCTGAGAGAGAGAGAGAGAGAGAGAGAGAGAGAGAGAGAGAGAGAGAGAGGTATGGAATTATGAATTGATCTCACATATCAAATCACTTGCCCTAATTTGGGAACATACCATAGGAGACAAAAGTTAAAGAAAATTGCCTTGACATGACCAAGCTCTCCACTTTCTTTCTCTTTATTTAGGCATGCCCTTTTTAGTTTTTGCACAAAGAAGCTGTAGCTAGCTACTCTGATATTGATAAAAGAAAAGGAGAAGGATAAAAAGGAAAAAAAAAAAAAAAAAACCAAAATAAACTTAAAATGGAAGCAGGTCATGTGTTTCACTTTCATCCCCTTTTATTTTTTTCAGTTTTGCTTTGTTTTCTTTTACTCATTCTAAAATTCACATTACGTTTAGTTTTCACACTCTTTACTTGTTGCTTTTTCTTTTTCGCGAAACGATTCATTTCATTTCTATCAATAGTGCCGCTATTGCATAATGGTATACATTTTCACAGAGAACAAGAGATTTGAGGGTCTTTTTGAAAACGAGTAAATTTGGAAAATACGTTGCGCTTGCATCAAGCTATGACTTATTTTAAAATAATTACACAAAGTGTCACAAAATTCTTAATTAATGGAGTAGCAAGTGGCAACAGGCAAAGAGTGGCATACAAGCACATTTCATGGAAATATCAATGTTACAATTAACTTACCAGCAAAGGGAGTTGAGTTATGAGTTATCCCAAATTTAAGATTATGTTATACCTTTGTTAAAAGAAAAAGAAATCAGTAGGAACAGTATTTTTACAACCTGTTTGACTCCATAAAAATAAAAACAAATAATAATAACTATAGAGGTAAATTCTTTAGTGGGAATTTATCTATTACTCAAATTGTAAATGAGAATGTAAATAAAAAACAAACACCAGAGAATTAAGTGAAAAATCTGAAAGAGAAAACCTTCAGACACCTGACTCAGAGGAACAGTCAGAATCTGGGTTTTCGCTGCACTGTGATGCCATGCAGTAGTAATCTACTTCAGCTTCTTTCTCTTGGGGGAGGCTCTCCTTGGAGACTGCCTTTGCAGTCTTTGACTTCTAATCCGACTTCTTCTGGGCGACAACGAAGATGGTCCTGGCTGCTGCCTGATCTCCTCTAATGTCAGTCGTCCCAATCAGAGTGGGGTACCGCACCAGTTGGTGATAGTGGATGGTACGACTTTCATCATGTGAAGCCAGAGTCTCCCGAGTATCGCGTTGTGGGGGGACTCCATATCCACCATGTAGAACTCCGTAATGACGTTATAGGAGTCCGTTCGAACTGAGAGTTAGGGCTGAGCAGAGTTCGGGTGTAATCAAAATAACCGACCGAAATCTAAACCCGAACCGAACCGAACAACTCTAGTTTGGTCAGGTTTTGATTTTGGATTAAACCTGAATCCGACCTAACCGAACCAAACCTCTCACCCCTATATATCACCCCACTCAAATTTAGTTTACTGAATCATGTGGTTCATAACAAAAATTGGTGAAACTTTATTTCATTACTTCTAGCAATACCATCTTTTTTATGTTGAACATGTGAAAGCTATGTTAAGTACACCATCACAATTGAGAATAATATTTATACTAATACAGTTCTTTCTTTTGCATTCTTGTCATTAGAACTTAGTAATAATTATTTGAGCTTTGATAATAAGAGCCCAAATATAGGGTAAAAGTTTTAGAACATGAAATTTTCAATTCACATTGAGATTAGGGTCTTTTTCTTATTTCTACTTTAGGTATTAGATATTTGAGATTAGGATGTTAGAGGATGATAATATAATGGTTATTAAAAATGCAGGAAATGATGAAAATATATGGGCCTAACTGAAATCGAAAAATGGAACTGAATTTTCTAAATCTAATCGGTTCGGTTTTGTTTTGCAAAAATTAGCAAAAGCTGAACTGAATCGACCGATACTCACCCTTGCTGGGAGCGAAATAGTGCCCGAAGAGTGCGTCTCGTTCTTGTTAAACTACTGGTGAGATTGGGTTTGAGGAGCGATCATTGCTCGAGCGATTTCTGGAGTGTCCTCCATCCCGTTTAGGGCACCCCCGTATAAGATGTTGACGGAGCTTCCCCCGTCGACCAGGATCTTAGATACTCGGCAGTTACCGATGAGCATGATGATGATCAGAACATCGTTGTGCGAAAAGTGCACAACCGGTGCGATGGAGTCCGAGAACGAGATTTCCTTGCTTGGAGCCTATGGTGGGCCAGTTAGCACTGTGGAGTACTTGCTCCCGCGGCCTCATTGATGTGATAGCCCTTTCCCGGGAGGTGGGGCCTTTGATTTGGGAGGCGCTTAAGATGGTGTTGATTTTTTGATACTGGTCTCTGAGAGGGAGGGGACTTCTTCACCTTGGTCTCTGAGAGATGCCCAGAGTTGAGGACAAACTCTTAGAGATAGCCCCAATTCATTAGTTCCTGGAGTTGTCTCCAGAGAGAATGACAGTCCACAGTATGATGACCCATACCATCGCGGAAAGCACAATACTCCCTGGCCCCCAGCCCTTCCTGGTTGGACAGGAGTGGCCTCGGGTGCCTGGTCTCCTGGCCCTTGATGATATTGTAAATCTGGTCCACAGGGACTTTGAATGGAGTGACTTCGGCTTCATCCCTGTGGACCTTGGCGAGGTTCTGAATGGGCTTGTTGACAACTACAACTACCTGACTCAGATTCTTCTTCGAAGGATCAGGCTGTGCCTTCTTTTTCTCCACTTCGCCCCTCGCTAGGGGGAGTGGTTGGCAGAACTCCGGGTAGCATCCTCAATTTGTATATATTTCTGGGTACGAGATAGAATGTCTCTCATCTTGGTGACCTCGTACTTCACTAGATACTTGTAGAAAGAGTGGGTGACTTGTGATTAATCATCAATTATGCATTTTATTATCGTATTTCTCTGCCCTTTTTTAATAAAATACTGCTAAATAACCCATATTTTGGACTCTGTGCAGATTACAAGTGTATAGAGGTAAAGTTACAATAAGAGCTTAATTAAACCCATTTTGAGTAGTTAATCTGGATTTCTTAGAGACACAAGGAAAGAGCTTCTAGAAGAACACATTGGATTCCCATAATGAAGTTGTATCTGGAGAAATATGAGTCCAAATTATGCAAAATAAATTGTATACAGAAGCTCTCGAAGCCATACACAAAAGCAGCCAAAATTCAGGAAATAACTCCCAGAAGTTACCGTGGACCCGCGACATTTGTCGCATGACCGCGACAAGATCTGGGAGCTAGCTCTCAAAATTTGAAGCGTGGCTTCATTTCTTGATCTCCAAGCCATATTTACCTATAAATTGTGCTTCAGAAGGCCAGAATTCGATAGAGGAGGCCAGGATTAGGGTTTCTTCTCCATAGAATAGATTAAAATTTTATCTTTCTTTTCTTTGTAGTTTTCTTTCTTTTTTAGATCTTGTATTAGGTCCGAGATTGATTCATAAGGGAAAGAGAGTGTTGATGTAATAAATGAGTGACAAATCTAAGAAAGTTTCTCCTTTTCTTCTATTAGTTTCTTCTCAACTTCTACATGATTCTTAGATAATTTCTCTCTCATGGTGATCTCACTACTAACCCACTAACTCTCTAACTCTTAATTGATAACCCACATGAAGCTCATAGCATCATATAAGGCCTTGCTCTTGTAAGAGTCATTGATGACTCATGATGATGGGTTTTAACTTCTAACTTGATAATTTACAACTAACTCTCTTATTTCATGCTTGCCTTTAAGCAATTTTGATGATTTAATATTTACATTAGCTTGCTTGTGATACAAGTTTGATTTCATCCACTCACCTTTATCTCATATAATTTGTGCACTTGCTTCTCATCCCATGCTTGCCTTATAATGGATCTTGATGGGTTGATGTTCAAGGTTGCCTTGTGAAGCAAGGTTGAGGGAGAAGAATAATCTTATAGGTCATGCTTTGAAAATCATCTTGAAGTCAAGTCTAGTGTTGCATAGTAACCAATATAAGACACTTATCATCAAGGAGGTTAGTGTGATTAGTTGGAGCAATTAGTAGTGAGTGATCCATGAGTTTTCTTTCCTTTTGATCTTTGTTTTCAACACCATTTCCAAATCACTTTACTATCTCTTGTTTTATGTTTTCTTCTCCTTCTACTTCTTATTTTGTTTTCTTTTCCTTTTTAAGATTCTTTTAAACCCGAGAAGAACTATAACATTAACGTGCCACACCGTTAATTCTTTTATTGCCTTCTGTCCCTGTGAATTCGACCCATATAACCTCTATGCTATAACAAAAGTATCGAGGAAGCCAAAGTATCACACATTTAAACTCTTTATTTCAAAACACACATTTCTGTACACGGTTTTACCTCCAATCAAAAGTTTCCCTCCGATCAAAATTTTTTGCGCCAGTGCCGGGGATGGGAACAGTTTGAATTCACATTTTTGTTAACATTTTCTTCTCTGTTTCAGTGTGTATGTCAATTTTTACAGAAACTAAGAACTACAGTACATTGCTTGACCCTGTATCTCCCTACTCAAGAAAGCAGGGAGTTGTTGTTTCTACAATTGCCGCCCCAAGGCCTTAATCGCCCGGTAGCGCTGCACTATTAGGGTTACTTGACTCCATCTTTTACAGGGTTATCAGTATTTGGACATTCATTCTTTATTTGCTGTTATATTTCTATTTTAATTGCCTGTATACTGCAATAATTAACAACAAATACTGGTACTTGGACGTGTTAAAAATCAATTTAGACATTTGCATCATACGCACATGTCTATTTCAATTCAATTTACTATTTTTTATTCTGTTGTTGTGAGCTGGACGGAGGTGTACATATTACATTGCATATAGCATATGACAAGCACATGGGTAATTTACTCGCTTTGAGTGTTTATTTCTGTCTATATTGCACACTTTCATGAATCAGAATTAAGGGCAAAACCCAACATAAGATAAGATAGGAAGTCATCACCCTCCCTTAGCCCAAAAATCAACTCCCTACTCACACAATCCAAACCTAAGTAAAACTTACTAGGCAGTGGCCCCTAGGGACATCTCGGACTTATTAAGAGATTGACCTCGAGAGAAAGTTATTAGTACCAGACTCTTACCAAATTGGTGTCTAAAGATTGGGGATTAAGAGGTTAAGTCCCGAAGATTCAGTGATTTAGCATAATTATGGTCTATTACTGACGGACGGATACCTCCCACTGAATTTTGCCCCTACCTGGCCGATTAGCTCGTGGTCAAATACTGTAATGGCCCTCCTGGACAGTCGATCAGTTAGGAGTCATCTAGTTCTAGGTCTAACATAAGCTTGTTTGATTTTTTTTCTTTTTCTATGTTTTTTTGTTTGTGATTATTGTGAAATGGATTTCAACAATAATTTTTCAGTCCTTACATGAATCCATATTTCACCATTACCTCATTTGACTCATATAACTCTAACCCGGTTTTTTACAACATGAACTGTTAAATTGGCTGGATTGGTTTTATCCGACTCAATATAACCCATATCCCCAATCTTTTGACCATAATTTCCAAAATACTTTCAATTCTTCATAGAAATAATGGGGATTCACCTCCCTTGAGTCTAATTTTTAATCACTTAATCCACATTCTTTCCTAATTTTGCTTCACATATTCCTATTTCAGAATCATTATTTTTTTAAATCTAGAAAAGAGTATAGAAATTATGCTTGAGTTCCAACAATAATTTCAAAACATGGTCGACTCACACTATTCACAGTTTTCCCAAAATCAAGCTTCATATTTCTTCTCTACAACATCCAATTGAAGAAAAAATTGTGTTAGAAAAAAGTATGGAAGTCTTGCGTGCATTTGAGCTATAATTTCAAAACATGTTGGACTCCTAATTTGCGCCGAATTTTCAAGATTCAACTCACTCTTTCCAATCCCACCTCCCCAAGAAGAAAATTTTGACTTGGAAAAGAGTACGGATATCTTAGAAGACATGATTCTGACCCAAAATTCTGTTACCCAGTCCATCATTAGGTTAGAAGCACAAATAAGGTAATTGATCAATACTTATAACAATGAGGAAACTCTTCTTATCAACCTTTAATCAATCCTGATATCTCTAACCCTATCGATTCGACCTAAGAATCATGGTATTTAAGAAACCAAGATTCAATTTCATCACATCCATTTGAATTTTACCAAAATTAAAATTTTAAAAACCACATTAACATTTTGGCAAGTTATTCCTTTTCTGAAATTAAACTTGAGCATGAATATGATCCTGAACCTTAACTTGGTAATTCAATCTCATTTCTTGACTCAATATTGACTCAGTATCTTTACCTAATTTTAATCACTTTCCCGAGTCAGTATTGAATCCTGTGCCCATACATCATAAAATTGAATCACCAATCTTTTAAGTTCAACATATTGAACTTGACCAATATCATATTTATGAGAGTTTCATTCATAATTTGGCAAGTTTTCATTTTATTGAAATTGAACTCAAACAGAAATGTGACCCCGATCCTCAAATTTTATGATTCAGTTCAAAATTTTGAATAAATATTGATTCCTATATTGTTACCTAATTTAAGCAATATTTTTGAGTCAGTTTTGAGTCTCATGACTTCTTGAACTTGAATCACTAATCTTATAAAGTCACATTCCATTGAGGGAAAATGAATTTCTTGGTTTGGACCCAATTTTTAAACCAATTTTGATTCCAGAATTAATACTTGATTTCAGTCAATTTCCTGAGTCGATATTAGTTTCTCTACCTCCTGTGTCCAAATCACTCATTTCATCATATCACATTCCATTCTGGAATAAAGGTATAGAAAAAAATAACTCAGAAATTATTTTTCAAAATTAGAAATTGGATGGGGTTAATTCTCTCAATAAAATCATACATGTATACTATCAATTAATGGGTTATATTAGGAGAGAGGTCACAGGTGGGTTCCTATGAACTCCACATTCTCTGAATTGGACTGCATTTCGTGCACCAATCAGACCTCCAACGGAATCACCACCTTGAGGTAAATTTTTCTTTCCTCTTTATTTTCATGCATACATATATTCACAATGAGTTGAGGATAATACATGAGATAAGTGTGAGGGAGGGTTTACTAATGAAGATTTTTTAGATTTTCTTTCTTTTTCACTTCTTTTAGGATATTCTTAAAATTTTCTCTTTTTTATAGGATTTTTCCTTTCTTAACAAACCTTTTGAAAAAAGAGAATTTTTTCCGATCCATTTTAAAGAAAATTAGGTTGATTTTAGGAATTAGGGAAGCCTTGATTATGATTTCTTAATTTGAATCTAAATAAGAGGTATTGTTGAATTTTTAAGTTAAGTAAAAAAGATTGAAAAGATAATTTGATCTTGAATTTTTTGTCTTAGAGATATATGCACTTATTCAATGAGGGATTTAAACAAAAACTTAAATACCCTTATAAATATATATTTATATTATAAAAATATTTGGCCACTAATTAAGCTGGTTAATTGTGCCTTATGAAGTATGATTAATCACGCTAACAATGATCAAAATAAATAAATTCTATAGTTTTGTGGTCTTGTTTACTCGAGTCTTTAAACCCAAGGGATGTTTTCTCATCTGGTGCCTTAAGACCGTTTGGTCTGGGAGTCATCGGTTAAAGGTTCGCTACGTAGGTAGACTAGAAAGCCTAATGAAACTAAAAAACATATAAAAATAAATAAAATAATGATATCATAGTCCAAATTAAATCTTAAAAATTATACTAAGTGCATATTATCTTGGCTTTATGAAAGATCTAATAATCAATTAATCTTGATTTCTTAACCTTTATTGATAACAAGTACTTGCATGGAGACTCAAATTAGGGATGAATAGTTTAGGTTAACTTAAGACCTTAGACCACTTAATTTTGCAAAAATATTTAGGAAAATTTTCTCTCTTTTAAAATGCATTTTCAAAAATACTAACATTTATTTTCTTTCTTTATGAATTTTGTGGGTGTAATTCACTAAAAACCCTCAGGAGAATATAACTCCTCTTCTAGGAAAACATAGAGGTTTAAAAACTTGTTGCACACGCTCAGTGCAATCCCGTCACCTGTAAAAGTAGTGTAATAAAGTCTTAGTTTAGTTTTTAGTTTTGCTCGGGATGAGTAAAAGATAAGTGTCGGGGTGTGATTAGTCGTCAATTCTGTATTTTATTATCGCATTTTCAGCCCAATTTTTAATAAAATAATGCTAAATAACCCGTATTTTGGTCTGCGCAGACTACAAGTGTATAGAGGCAAAGTTGCAATAAGAGCTTAAATAAATTCATTTTGGGTAATTAATCTGGATTTCTTGAAGACGAAAATAAAGAGCTTCTAGAAGAACACATTGGATTCCTGTATTGAAGCTGTTTCTAGAGAGATACGGGTCCAAATTATGCAAAATAAAGTGTACACAGAAGCATCTCGAAGCCATACGCAGAAGCAACCAAAATTTTAGGAGATAACTCCGAGAAATTACTGCAGACGCGCGGCATTTGCTACGTGGCTGCGGCAAGATCTGGGAGCCAGCTCCTAGATTTTGACGCATGGCCTCATTTCTTGATCCCCAAGCTATATTTGCCTATAAATAGTGCTTTAGAAGGCCATAATTCGAGAGAGGAGGTCAGGATTAAGGTTTCTTCTCCATAACTATAGAATATATTAGGATTTTTATCTTTCTTTACTTCATATTTTCTTTCTTTTTTAAATCTTGTATTAAGCCTGAGATTGATTCATAGGAGAAAGATAGTATTGATGTAATAGATGAGTGACAAATCTATAAAATCTTCCTCCTTTCCTTCTATTAGTTTCTTCTCTAACTTCTACATGATTTTTAGCTAGTTTTTCTCTCATGGTGATCTCACTACTAACTCACTAACGTTCTAACTCTTGATTGATAACCTGTTGGCCCAAAGGCCTTCCACTCTAGTTTTGATGATGATTAACTCATGTAGTTATGTGTACTAATAATCTTGTGATTTTAGTATCAGATCATTAGTCAAGATATTAGTTGGTGATTAGCTTCAACAAGATGATTTGGAAGCTTTCACATGGTGATTCAAGAGCCCGAACGTCAAAGATGATATCTAGCACTCATAGGAGTCAAGCTCGGTGAATCACGAAGTTTTGGATCGAGTCGGCTTGGAGACGGCACTCTACAAGAAGACATCGGTACCATAATTTAGAGTTTGTGTTTAGATCCAAATTGTAAAGATTAGAATAGTATGATATGCTCAAGGTCACAACACACACGTTTCATGTTTTGGTTTTCGATTTTTGGTTTAACCATTCTTGGTTTGCATGAATAGATATTATATCAAAACAAGTTTACATGGTTTAATGTATATTAGATTTGTTCTATATACATGCATGCTTCAACTACTTAGACAAACTTACTTTGATATACCTATTTCATGTGTTTTAGGTTTTGTGTTTTAACAAAACTTACTTTTAGAATTAAGGTCAAAAACTATGATATATATTTGTTTCATGTATATTGGATTTCTATCCATATGCATCATGCTTCAAAGTGTTTAAATATCATGTTTTTGTATTTGGAAGAGTTTTGGACAAAACGTATTTTCTATTCAAAATTCAAGTTTTAGAAAATACAGTTTTTGATTTTTGGTAAAAATGATAAGACACAAAAATAGTTTTAATTGCTTGATATTTGAGTCAAAACTTTTATCATATGTTTATATATCAATGCAAATTGTCAAAACTTTTTTTGGGGATTTTTAAGTAGTTTACAAGAATTTATTGGATATTTAATTCCTTAGTTTTTCTGACCAGAACAGCCTCTGCCAGGCTAGGTCGGTCGACCCAAACGGTCGGCCGCACCAAGTAGCCGGTCGACCATTCGGGTCGACCGACGTGCACGGATACGTGCACGCTGGCTGCCTATTGGGCCGGCCGACCGCACGGTCGACCGACTGCATGCAGGCTAGTCTCTGTTTGTTTCGGTCGACCGGGCGGTCGACCGGTAGCTGGCAACGGGCAGAATTTGACCGTTGGACGGTCGACCGGCCGGTCGACCGGTAGTGTATTTTTGGTAGATTCTGCTGCCAACGGCTATATTTTTCTGGGGGCTATAAATACCCCATTCATAGCCTGTTTTCTCTAAGAATTTTTGTGCGAATTTTTCCTCACTCTCTGGTGTTTTCACAGCAATCAAAAGAAGTTTTGGGATTCAAATTGAACAATCTATTTGGAGTTTTTGCTAGGGTTTGGAAAACCAAAGAAAAGGGTTTTTGGGAAAAGATTTTGATTGAACTTCTATATCTTGGTTTCAGTTTTTCCCAAGGATTTTCTTTGTGATTTTGATTTCTATCCCATTGGTTTTCTCCACACTTGAACTAAAATCTACTATCTCATTCTATAGGATCTTTGTGTGAGAGGAAGAATTGTTTGTGGTTGTTTCTTAGACCACCAAATTGTAAACCCAATCTTTACTTGGCTTTGTGCCTTTGGGTTGTATCCCTCAAGTTGTGAGGTGATCCTTGTGTAGCTTTGTGCTAATCCCTCAAGTTGTGAGGTGATTGTTTGTTGGCTTGGAGTTGTGCCTCAAGGAGGAGGTTGTGTTTGTAAGGAGAGGAGTTGGGTACTCCTTGTAATTGTTATTGCCCCAAATCCTCGGTGGAGGTTCCCTTTGTGGGAGTCCTTTATGGACAAGCTAGTGGACTTAAAATCCTTCTGTGTGAAGGCGGGGATGTAGAGCTGGGTGCTCGAACCTCGAAACATATCTTGTTGTTTGCGCTTGATCACTTGACTCTTACTCTATCTCTCTCTCTCTTTACTTTGTGCATATTGCTATATCATATACTTGCTTGGTTGTGTGCATCAATTGTTGTTATTGCAATTAGTTTTTAAATTCTGCATTTAGTTCATAGATTAGCCTTATCACCTATTCACCCCCTTTCTAGGTGATTTCAATTGGTATCAGAGCCTACGCTCCTGATATTTAGGTTTAATCACCTAGGAGTGAGATCTTGATTTGCTAATCTTCATTTGCATTGTTCATTTGCACACATATAGTTGCACTCATGGGTAGCCCTCCTATGTTTGACCATTTGAGACTTGATGTTTGGAAGGCCAATATGAGTAGACATTTAAAAGCCTAGGACATCTAGTTTATCAAGCCTCTACTCAAGAATCATTCCCTAATATTAGCAAACATAAAATGGCTAATGCATTAGCACTTAGAGCACTTAGAGCATCTCTTAATGAACATCTTTTACCGGTGTTTGATCGTTATGACTCGGCTTTTGCAGTTTGGAGCTTATTGACGTCTCCCGAGCTTCCAAGGATTATCAACAAGATGAGGAGATCTATGAGAGAAAAGTCCGAAGAGCATTGCCTCATGGTCCAAGGGAATAACTCTCTTGAGGTACAATCGGACACTCAATTAGATGATAGCTCTAGTTCCTATTGCTATGGATGTTTAGAAGTTCAATCTTTAAATTTGGAACTTGCTCAAAAGCTTGAAATCTGTTGGAAAAACACAATCTTTTGAAAGAGGACAACCTTGTTTTGAAAAATGAATTAAAAGATTTGTGTTCTAATTTTGAATTGATTTTGCAAGAAAAGGAAGAGATTGCAAGTGAACGTGACTCACTTAAATCTCAACTTGAACTTGCTTCAAAGGAAAATGAATTTTTAAAAAGCAAAATGATTGTGATGATGTTGTAAAAAACAATGAGGTTTTATCTTCTAAATTGGATTTTGTTTTAAAAGATAACCTTGTTTTGAAAAATAAAATTGATTCAATTACAAAAGAATTGGATTTAGTTTTAAAGAAAAATGAATCTTTGAAAATTGATATTGATTCTCATGTGTGCCATACTAGTATAGTTTCTTCTTCTTGCACACCTATTGCATGCTCCACTTTATCTTCCACTATTGAAAATGATATAAATATTTTGAAGAAAAGTGTTGAATGTTTGGGCTCCACTTTGAGCCAATGCACATTGAATCATTCTCGTTTGGAAACCTTGGTTCGCAAGAAACTAGGTCCATCTTTGCATGCACACCCTACACAGCATACACATGCTTTCCACGGACACAACCATAACACGTATGCTCATGTGTACACATGTACACATTGTGGCCGAAAAGGCCATCTTCCTAGATTTTGCTATGATCGCTTACATTTTGAAAATTTAGCAACTAATCTTGTTTGGGTTAGAAAAGACACTAACCCCCGTGGACCCAAAAGGAAATGGGTACCAAAGACCACCCCTTTATTTTTTGATGTAGGAGTGGGCTCTCGCATCACGTGAGAGTGTTGGTGCCTTGAAGTGGATGCGTTCCGTGCCTAAAGAAAACTTTTTGGATGCATCACTTTCAAGGGGAGTTTGGTGGAAAAGACCACCATTGGTTTGGAGAACTAGAGAAGTGCCTTCATCGGTTTTGGTATCATTCTCTAACTCCCATTTTTAATTGCATGCTTTCCATGTCCATCATTTTATAGCATGTTTTGATGTTGGTTGATTATTATGATTATGCCATGATCATTAGATTAGTGATATACATGTTTAGTTACTAGAGACACCCATGTTTTACATGGATCTATACTTAGTGTTCTCATCTTATTTAAACTAATATGTATGCCCTAGATCTAATGCTCATGCATCTTCATAATGATCATATGGATGTTTATGATGTTTTGTTTTAATGACCCATGTTTTGTTTAATATGTTGGTTTCCATGATTATTAGACTATTGACTTGCATATATAGCTTTTGAGATCACCCATGTTTAGATAGACCCATTTGTTGTGTTCTCACCATTGTTTAGCTATTATGTATATCATGACTCTAATAGCATGTAGATTTACTTCATGATCATTTTTATGTTTATCATGATGATTTTTGACCCGTTTTATGCTTCATGTTTTGGATATACGTTTAGATGTTAGTTTCATTAAGACTAGGATTTATACTTGTACATAGAATGGGCCACAAGTAAATCTTTATATATGTTTATGCTTGAATGCCTATTTGTACCCATTAGATGTGCTAGTATAGTCTAGTTTTGATGATTCATACATTTTAACCTATATTCCTATTTTGGATATATTTTTATGATCATGTGTTTTAACTTCATGTATATGTCTATCTTGTTCAAACTATTAGATATACATATACATCCTTGAGCCATGTGCCTTCATGCATATACTTTTGTGGACTCATTATGTTTAGGATATGTATGTATACTTTAGTTTGTACATGACATACATATGCCTTGAAGTTTAAATCGTTTTGATGATTTCAATTGGTGATTTTCATGATCTTCATATTTTTAGGTAATTTCAATTGGAAATGAAAATTTTGTGTTTCATGTTTTCATGTTTTTAAGGAATTTCACATGAGCTTAATTGAATATTTTCATGTTGATATGTGTCACACAACACTTGTACACTCACTTTATTAGTTTACTCATGATTTATTTTTCATGAGACTATGATATGAACTTTATGGATTTTGAGTGTTTAGTGATCATGTGATTTACATGTGTTTCATGAAAAATAATTTTGTTTTATTCCTTACTTGAAGGATTTCGTACTAGTTAACAAGTGTTTCCATTTAACTAGTTCGGATTCTTCGTTATGGTAGAGTTTTCAAACAAACTTTATTTTCTAAACCTAATTTTGAAACCCCTACCGTCAACGGGCGGATGGATGGGCGATCATGTTCATGTATGCTTTACAATGAAAATTATTTAAAAACTTGAACCATGATTGGGAGGATAGGAATATGAGATATACACTTGATTTTATTGTTGTTTCAATTGGTATCATTGAATTCTTTCAATTGGTATCAATCTTAATATTTCTTGTATACTCATATATTTTTGTGTATGTATGCTTTCATTTCAAATAGTATCAATTTCGATTGGTATCTAAAATTTTCATACATATTTGTGTTTTAGATGTGCTTACTATATCCCTATATCTTTAAGCACAAATCTTGTTTATGATGATAAGCTTGAGTTTTAACTTTGTTTCCATTGATTTAGCTTTCAATTGGTATCTTAATTCAAGCCTTATCATAGTTTTTATTGATATTTCATAAAGGGGGAGAAAATCTTGTATTTCATCTTTCAATTAGTATTTAGTTTTTCACTCCCTTACTTTATGATAGAGAATAATAATTTCAATTAGCAATAATTTCAATTCAAAATCAAATTTGTTTATATGTTTAAATCAACTTTGGTATTGAGATCTATGTTTAATTTCAATTGGTATCAACATTTATGTTTAGAAATTCAAAATTTGTTATGTTTAATTTCAATTGATATCAAGATTGTTTATTTACAATTGGTATGTTGTTTGTTTACTTATCAATTGGTATCAAAATTTTTGTTTTTCAATTGATATAGTTTCACTCTTAATTGGTATCTAGATGCACTTCATTGACACATTTTTAATTGGTATCATATTTGATTTGACCCCTCATTAATATTGTTTTTGTTTTAGACAAAAAGGGGGAGAACATTTTGTTTTTGAAACATCCCTATTGTTTCTTTGTTTTGAATAAAAAGAAGAGAAGAATATGTTTTTATTAGTTTTGTTTTATTTTTAACCCCTTTGTTGATGATTGACAAAAAGAGGGAGAAGAATTTGAGTTTATATGCATGTTTGTATGCATGTTTTATGTTTTTATTAAGTTCATTTGGTATCAAAGCATTATTTATAAAACATGTTTATTTTTGATATCAAGAGCTTGTAAAAGAGATCATTAGTTTTGTTTTGCATATATTAAGTTTAATTGGCTATCTAGAACATGTTTATTTGTTTTTGATTTGAAAATTTCATTGGTATCTAGAGCCTCTTTATTGTTTATACATATCTATTGATGTTTCATGTTTAGTATTCATTGCATATATTTGTTGTTTATCCCTATGCATGAGTTAAGGGGGAGCTTCTTTGAAGCTTAACTTTAATCCATGCATATATAACTCCATGAGTTTTGTCATCATCAAAAAGGGGGAGATTGTTGGCCCAAGGCCTTCCACTCTAGTTTTGATGATGATTAATTCATGTAGTTATGTGTACTAATAATCTTGTGATTTTAGTTTCAGATCATTAGTCAAGATATTAGTTGGTGATTAGCTTCAACAAGATGATTTGGAAGCTTTCACATGGTGATTCAAGAGCCCGAGCGTCAAAGATGATATCTAGCACTCATATGAGTCAAGCTCGGTGAATCATGAAGTTTTGGATCGAGTCAGCTTGGAGACGGCACTCTACAAGAAGACATCGGTACCATAATTTAGAGTTTGTGTTTAGATCCAAATTGTAAAGATTAGAATAGTATGATATGCTCAAGGTCATAACACACACGTTTCATGTTTTGGTTTTCGATTTTTGGTTTAACCATTCTTGGTTTGCATGAATAGATATTATATCAAAACAAGTTTACATGGTTTAATGTATATTAGATTTGTTCTATATACATGCATGCTTCAACTACTTAGACAAACTTACTTTGATATACCTATTTCATGTGTTTTAGGTTTTTTGTTTTAACAAAACTTACTTTTGGAATTAAGGTCAAAAACTATGATATATATTTGTTTCATGTATATTGGATTTCTATCCATATGCATCATGCTTCAAAGTGTTTAAATATCATATTTTTGTATTTGGAAGAGTTTTGGACAAAACGTATTTTCTATTCAAAATCTAAGTTTTAGAAAATACAGTTTTTGGTAAAAATGATAAGACACAAAAATAGTTTTAATTGCTTGATATTTGAGTCAAAACTTTTATCATATGTTTATATATCAATGCAAATTGTCAAAACTATTTTTGGGGATTTTTAAGTAGTTTACAAGAATTTATTGGATATTTAATTCCTTAGTTTTTCTGACCAGAACAGCCTCTGCCAGGCTAGGTCGGTCGACCCGAACGGTCGGCCGCACCAAGTAGCCGGTCGACCGTTCGGGTCGACCGACGTGCACGCTGGCTGCCTATTGGGCCGGCCGACCGCACGGTCGACCGACTGCATGCAGGCTATTCTCTGTTTGTTTCGGTCGACCGGTAGCTGGCAACGGGTAGAATTTGACCGTTGGACGGTCGACCGGTAGTGTATTTTTGGCACATTCTGCTGCCAACGGTTATATTTTTCTGGGGGCTATAAATACCCCATTCATAGCCTGTTTTCTCTAAGAATTTGAAAATCACCTAGAGGGGGGGTGAATAGGTGATGAAGCTAATCAAAGGGCAATTTAAAAAATTATGAAGCAAGTGAATGCAAATGCAATGCAACAATCTCCCAAAACAAGACTAAGAGCCGTATGCCCCTTGCGGGGTTCTGAACTCCTTCCTCCGGCTTCCTCGTAAAATGAGTTAGAGGTGCGCAATGCAACCTTGTTGTATGGGATTTTGATTGACAAGATGAAGTATGATGAAAATGGCAATAGTAATCAAAAACACAAAGTAATAGTAAGGGAAAGTAAACCAATCGCAAACACAAAGATATGTTATCGAGGTTCGAGCACCCAGCTCTACTCCCCGCCTTCCCCAGAAGGATTCTAGCTACTTCCACTATCACAAAGATCAATTACAATGGAGTACCCAACTCCTACAATTTCAGCACAATTGAATTCCTTAGTAATCAAAAGATCACAAACTCTCTCTTTCAAATATCTCTTCCCTTACAAAGGTCCTTAGAGAATATTGAGAAGGAATGAAGCTCTTGTGTAAGTGAAGAAAAATGAAATCAAATCAGAGAGTATTATCAAGAAAACACTTCTGAAATGAGTGAGAAATATCAGCACAAAAACCAAGAAAAATAGCTCTTTTGAATATCACAAACTTTGAATTTTTCTCTTGAATAATTGTTGTAAAGAAACTCTCCCCAAACACCCCTATTTATAGGAGAGGGCTAGGGTTTAGGGTTAGGAATTAATTACTGAAGATTAGGAAGTAATTAGTTCCAAATATACCCTCCAACGGATTTTTAATTTCAAAAATCAAGTTTAAAACAGCTATTAAAAAATCTGCCCGTTACTGTTCAACGGACACATCGGTCGACTGGCCCGGTCGACCGATAGTTCAAAAATCCGACCGTTATGAACTATCGGTCGACTGATCCAGTCGACTGAAAAGATACAGAGAGCAAAACAAACTATCGGTCGACCGATCCGGTCGACTGATGCCTGACTGAGACTTAAAATAAAATTCCGGTCGACTGTCGGTAGACAGTCGGTCGACCGACAGACGTGCACACGGATACGTGCACTCTGCCAGGACTCCGGTCGACTGGTGGTAGATAACCGGTCGACCGGCTCAGGCCAAAAGATGAAATAAAAATGGAATTTTGAAGAGATTAATATTTTTATCAAATCTATTTCAAACACAAATTCAGTATATAACATAATAAAGAATTTGTAGAAGAAAGATTTAGTATTAAAATATTTTTGTATATTTTATAAGAAATAAACTTGGAAATGGTATACGCGTGAAAACGTGTGTATTTGAGCTTCAAACCTACTCTCTATTCTTTAACATGCTATAAAGCTAGAAAATAAAACCTAAGGACCTCTGAAGCAATCTTTGAGCCATCCAATGCCTTGCTAGTGCCTTCTCTTCTATGATCCTTCCTTGATGTGCAATATGCCTTCAATGCTTGTTGGAACTTAGAAGTTTTTGCAAAAGCGAAGCGAATGAACTCTAAACATGGTACAAAACCTGAAACTCATCTAAGATAAAAGATTAGTACCAAATAGCACTTATTTGGTTTGTTATCATCAAAACACAAAACAATGGAGAGTGTAACCTCTTGGGCTAACAATCTCCCCCTTTTTGATGATGACAAAACAAATAGGCTATTAACAAAAATATAGGGAGGAGAAAACTCCCCCTTAAATTATGCTATATTTAAAACATATAAAAATGCTCTAGATACCAATAATTGAAATGATAAATAGAAGTGATGCACCAATTATTGAAGTCAATTTAAAACAACAATACAATACAAATAAAACTCAAGAGCTTGCACTTGATATCAAAAACACCAAAAATCTATCAAAAACACCAAAAATCAAAAATTGCTCCTTGATACCAATTTTAAACAAAAATACCAACTAAAATACAAAAACCAAAAACTCATAAAACCAAAACATCATATAAATTCATATGGAAACCAAGACCAAATGAACTTATTTTTGTCCATGTAAACTTATTCTCCCCCTTTTTGTCATACATCAAAAAGGGTTAGAAAAACATGTTTAATCAATAATACACATATTTAACTCTCCACAAATAAACGAAAATCTAGCAAAATCAAGTGGTTTTGTGAAAATATCGGCTAGTTGAAAATCGGTGGAAACATAATCAATATCTATATCACCTTTCTCAAAATGATCTCTAAGAAAGTGATATCTAATCTCAATGTGCTTGGTCTTACTATGTTGATTTGCATTTTTGGTTAGATGAATAGTACTAGTATTATCACAAAATATTTTAATATTTTTATAATGCAAATCATAATCAAGGAGAGTATGTTTCATCCAAAGGACTTGTGCACAATAAGCCCCCGCGGCAACATACTCCGCCTCGGCGGTTGATAGAGCTACGGAATTTTGCTTCCTAGAGGACCATGAAACAAGACAATTACCGAGAAATTGACATGTCCCACTAGTACTCTTTCTATCTACTCTACAACCCGCATAGTCGGCGTCCGAATAACTAGTCATAGAAAAATCTATAGTTTTCGGATACCAAAGACCTAATCCAATCGTTCCCTTAACATAACGAATAATGCGTTTTACGGCAATTAAATGAGATTCTTTGGGACACGATTGAAATCTAGCACAAAGACACACACTAAACATGATATCCGGCCTACTTGCCGTTAAATATAAAAGACTACCTATCATGCTTCTAAACAATTTAATATCAACATTTTTACCTTGTTCGTCCTTATCAAGCTTGGTTGTTGTAGCCATGGGAGTGTTGCAAGCTTTAGTGTCTTCAAGTCCAAACCTCTTCACGAGTTCCTTAGCGTATTTGGCTTGAGAGATGAAGTTCCCATCATGCAATTTCTTGACTTGGAGTCCAAGAAAAAAGTTGAGCTCACCCATGGAGGACATTTCGAATTCTTGTTGCATTACCTTTTCAAAATCCTTGCATAAAACTTCATTAGTAGAACCGAAAATAATATCATCAACATAAATTTGGACAATTAAAATATCATTATCAACATGCTTAGTGAAGAGAGTGGTGTCTACTTTGCCTTTAATAAAGTTATTTTAAATTAGAAAACTTGAAAGCCTTTCATACCAAGCTCTTGGAGCTTGTTTTAAACCATACAAAGCCTTATCAAGTTTGAAAACAAAATCGGGATGAATATGATCGATAAAACCGGGAGGTTGAGAAACATAAACTTCTTCATTAAGAAAACCATTTAAAAATGCACTTTTTACATCCATTTGAAAAAGTTTGAAATTTTTAAAGATGCATAAGCTAGTGTTATCCGTATGGCTTCAAGCCGTGCTACGGGTGCAAAGGATTCCTCAAAGTCGATTCCCTCAACTTGAGTGTAACCTTGGGCCACTAACCTAGCTTTATTCCTAATGACATTTCCGGACTCATCCATCTTGTTTCTAAAGATCCACTTAGTACCAATTATTGGTCTATCGTGGGGCTTAGGAACAAGGTGCCAAACTTGGTTGCGCTCAAATTGATTGAGTTCCTCTTGCATGGCAAGCAACCAATATGGGTCCGTCTCGGCTTCGAGAATGCCTTTGGGTTCAAAATGAGAAATGAAAGCAAAGTTACCACATAGGTCATGGAGTTTGGAGCGCGTTGTGACTCCTCTTGAAGCGTCACCGATGATGAGCTCCTTAGGATGATTTGTAGCATATCTCCAAGCTTTGGGAAGCGGTTGAGTGCTTTCCTCATTATCCTTTTGAACTTCACCTAAAGGTTCTTGCTTATCTTCTTGAGCGGGTGAGTCCTTCAAGGATAGTTTCTCCATGCTTTCACCTAATGGTTCAATCTCTACAACATTCTCAACAAACACATAAGACTCCTCAAACTTAACATGCATAGTTTCTTCAATAGTAAGTGAAGATCTAATGAAAACTCTATATGCTTTGCTAGTAGAGGAATATCCAACAAAGATAGCCTCATAAGCTTTAGCATCAAATTTACCCAAATTCTCTTTTGTATTTAAAACAAAACACTTGCATCCAAAAACTTTGAAATATGAAACATTTGGTTTTCTAAAATGATACATTTCAAAAGAAGTTTTAGAAGAATTTTTGCATAAATAAATACGGTTTGATATATAGCATGCGGTGTTTACGGCCTCGGCCCATAAATATTGAGGGAGGTCGTATTCACTTATCATTATCCTAGCCATCTCTTGAAGTGTTCTATTTTTCCTTTCTACAACTCCATTTTGTTGTGGAGTTCTAGGACAAGACATTTCATGCTTAATTCCCTTTTCATCACAATAAGTCATGAAGAGTTGGTTCACAAATTCACCACCTCTATCACTCCTTATTTTCAAAATCGGAAAACCTTTTTCTTTTTCAACTCTTTTTCTAAAAATCTTAAAGTGAGAAAAAGTTTGATCTTTATTTTGCAAAAAGAAAACCCAAGTAAATCGAGAGAAATCATCAACTAAAACAAATGCAAATCTACTTCCATTTAAGCTTTTAGTTTTAGTTGGTCCAAATAAATCCATGTGAATTAATTCTAGAGGTCTAGTTGACATGATATCCTTGATTGGTTTAAAGGAAGACTTGGTTTGTTTTCCAAGTTGGCACGCACCACAAATGCGGTCTTTCTCAAAACTCAAGCAAGGAATACCCTTCACCAATTCCTTTGAATTAATTCTAGAAATATGTTCAAAAGATGCATGTCCTAATCTTCTATGCCAAAGCCATGAATTTTCATCAAAAGCATTTAAACACTTAGTAGAACACTCTACATTAAGCATGTCAATAATATAAACATTATCATCACGAAATCCGGTCAAAATACAATCATTCGATTTAACATCAAAAATCTTACAAGAAGAATCATCAAAAACAACTTTAAGACCACGATCACAAAATTGGCTAATACTAAGCAAATTATGCTTCAAACCATCAACTAAAACAACATTCTCAATAATAGGAGATGAACCAATTTGAATATTACCAATACCAATGATTTTGCCTTTGGAATCATCCCCGAAGGTGACGGAGCCACCTTCCATGTACCTTGATAGGGTTGTGAAGTTGTTGATATCCCATGTCATGTGCCTCGAACAACCACTATCAAGGTACCACCGCTCCCTACGTCTTGGAGCCTTGGTGTCTACCTACATCAAACATTTTAGGACTTGATTTTGGTACCCACATTTTCTTGGGTCCATGAGGGTTAGAGCCATTAACCCAAACAAGATTATTTGAAGTATGCAATTTATCATAACAAAATTTAGCTAAATGTCCATTTTTGCCACAATATGTGCATCTATACACTCTACCATATTTAAAAGCATAGTGAGTGTGTGATTTGTGAGCATTGGCATTGTGAGCATGAAAAGATTTAGCATGTGTGTGTTGTGGGGTGTGAGCATGAGAAATCTTATCATAAGAAACTTTAGCATGAGAAGTATTCTTTTTAGAAAATTTTTCTTCAAGCTTCTTTGTATTAAAAGCACAATCTTTTAAAACTTTTTCAAAATCATTCATCTTAGATTTAAAACAAGAAATTTCATTATTATCAACAATAGGGGTTTTACCCTAACAAGAAATCTTATAAGCATTAAATTCATTTTGAACAACAACAAGATTGGAAGAAAGATCATCTTTTTCTTTTGTGACCAAAGCAAGTTGAGATTTAAGAAAAGCAACTTCCTTTTGTAATTTAAAGCATTCCATTTTCTTGTTATCATAAGTTTCGGAAAGTTCTACAAAAGCATGAACTAGAACTTCCTTACTCAAATCATCATCTTCATTATCAATAGATTCAAGAGATTGAGGGTTTACCTTGGGTGTGTTTGCCATGAAACACATGTTCGCGGTATCCACTCCCTCTTCTTCTTCGGACTCGCTTTCCGAATCCCAAGTGGCCTTGTAAGCCTTCTTTTCTTCTTGCTTCCTTGGCTTGAAGGAGGAAGTCATTTTCTTCTTGAATTCCGGACAATCGGCCATGATGTGTCCGGGCTTGCGGCAATTGTAGCAAATGATCCTCTTCTCCTCTTTGCCTTCAAACTTTCTCCGGAAATTTTGCTTGTTCTTCCGGTACATCCTCTTGATGTTGCGCACTAGGAGGGAGAGCTCCTCATCTTCTTCTTCATCTTCTTCATCATCTTCAATGGTGGATGAAGACTTGAAAGCTATGGACTTTTTCTTTGTTGGAGCCGCCTCTTCTCTTGCCTTCTTCTCCATCTCATGGGTTTTTAGGTTCCCAATGAGATTTATGATGTCCATCTCGTCCTTGTCATTCAACTCCTTTAAGGTGGTGGCCTTGATCTCCCAAGATGGAAGAAGAGCCCGTATCACCTTGCGCACCTTTTGATCATTGGAGATGACGTCACCTAATGAAGAAAGACCATTAGTGATTTTTGTGAAACGAGTAATCATGCAATCAATGGTTTCATCATCAAGCATCTTAAATGATTCATATTGAGACCTCAAGAGATCTATTTTAGCTCTCTTGACTTGTGAAGTCCCTTCATGCGTGACCAATAAGTGTTGCCAAATCTCATAGGCGGATTGGCAATGAATTACCCGTGTAAGGTCATCCTCATTCAAGGCGGTTAAAAGGGAGTTTTGGGCTTTTGAGTTAGCCTCATATTCTCTAAAGTTGAAGTCGGTCCAAGTGCTTTCATCTTCATTGGGTGCTACATAGGGTTTGGTCAAAGACTTAGCCACTAAACTACCTAGTGATTGCAAAAAGATAGTCATCCTAACCTTCCAAATAGGGAAGTTGAGTCCATCAAATTTAGGTGGGGTTTTAATGTTGTCGGCCATGTTTACTAGTGTATGAATGGATGAATGAAAATGTTGATTAGCAATATTTTAAGGATCTCTCTATGGATGTTAAGCCAAACCTAGAGTCCAAGCTCTGATACCAATTGAAAATCACCTAGAGGGGGGGTGAATAGGTGATGAAGCTAATCAAAGGGCAATTTAAAAAATTATGAAGCAAGTGAATGCAAATGCAATGCAACAATCTCCCAAAACAAGACTAAGAGCCGTATGCCCCTTGCGGGGTTCTGAACTCCTTCCTCCGGCTTCCTCGTAAAATGAGTTAGAGGTGCGCAATGCAACCTTGTTGTATGGGATTTTGATTGACAAGATGAAGTATGATGAAAATGGCAATAGTAATCAAAAACACAAAGTAATAGCAAGGGAAAGTAAACCAATCGCAAACACAAAGATATGTTATCGAGGTTCGAGCACCCAGCTCTACTCCCCGCCTTCCCCAGAAGGATTCTAGCTACTTCCACTATCACAAAGATCAATTATAATGGAGTACCCAACTCCTACAATTTCAGCACAATTGAATTCCTTAGTAATCAAAAGATCACAAACTCTCTCTTTCAAATATCTCTTCCCTTACAAAGGTCCTTAGAGAATATTGAGAAGGAATGAAGCTCTTGTGTAAGTGAAGAAAAATGAAATCAAATCAGAGAGTATTATCAAGAAAACACTTCTGAAATGAGTGAGAAATATCAGCACAAAAACCAAGAAAAATAGCTCTTTTGAATATCACAAACTTTGAATTTTTCTCTTGAATAATTGTTGTAAAGAAACTCTCCCCAAACACCCCTATTTATAGGAGAGGGCTAGGGTTTAGGGTTAGGAATTAATTACTGAAGATTAGGAAGTAACTAGTTCCAAATATACCCTCCAACGGATTTTTAATTTCAAAAATCAAGTTTAAAACAGCTATTAAAAAATCTGCCCGTTACTGTTCAACGGACACATCGGTCGACTGGCCCGGTCGACCGATAGTTCAAAAATCCGACCGTTATGAACTATCGGTCGACTGATCCAGTCGACTGAAAAGATACAGAGAGCAAAACAAACTATCGGTCGACCGATCCGGTCGACTGATGCCTGACTGAGACTTAAAATAAAATTCCGGTCGACTGTCGGTAGACAGTCGGTCGACCGACAGACGTGCACACGGATACGTGCACTCTGCCAGGACTCCGGTCGACTGGTGGTAGATAACCGGTCGACCGGCTCAGGCCAAAAGATGAAATAAAAATGGAATTTTGAAGAGATTAATATTTTTATCAAATCTATTTCAAACACAAATTCAGTATATAACATAATAAAGAATTTGTAGAAGAAAGATTTAGTATTAAAATATTTTTGTATATTTTATAAGAAATAAACTTGGAAATGGTATACGCGTGAAAACGTGTGTATTTGAGCTTCAAACCTACTCTCTATTCTTTAACATGCTATAAAGCTAGAAAATAAAACCTAAGGACCTCTGAAGCAATCTTTGAGCCATCCAATGCCTTGCTAGTGCCTTCTCTTCTATGATCCTTCCTTGATGTGCAATATGCCTTCAATGCTTGTTGAAACTTAGAAGTTTTTGCAAAAGCGAAGCGAATGAACTCTAAACATGGTACAAAACCTGAAACTCATCTAAGATAAAAGATTAGTACCAAATAGCACTTATTTGGTTTGTTATCATCAAAACACAAAACAATGGAGAGTGTAACCTCTTGGGCTAACAGAATTTTTGTGCGAATTTTTCCTCACTCTCTGGTGTTTTCACAGCAATCAAAAGAAGTTTTGGGATTCAAATTGAACAATCTATTTGGAGTTTTTGCTAGGGTTTGGAAAACCAAAGAAAAGGGTTTTTGGGAAAAGATTTTGATTGAACTTCTATATCTTGGTTTCAGTTTTTCCCAAGGATTTTCTTTGTGATTTTGATTTCCATCCCATTGGTTTTCTCCACACTTGAGCTAAAATCTACTATCTCATTCTATAGGATCTTTGTGTGAGAGAAAGAATTGTTTGTGGTTGTTTCTTAGACCACCAAGTTGTAAACCCAATCTTTACTTGGCTTTGTGCCTTTGGGTTGTATCCCTCAAGTTGTGAGGTAATCCTTGTGTAGCTTTGTGCTAATCCCTCAAGTTGTGAGGTGATTGTTTGTTGGCTTGGAGTTGTGCCTCAAGGAGGAGGTTGTATTTGTAAGGAGAGGAGTTGGGTACTCCTTGTAATTGTTATTGCCCCAAATTCTCGGTGGAGGTTCCCTTTGTGGGAGTCCTTTGTGGACAAGTTAGTGGACTTAAAATCCTTCTGTGTGAAGGCGGGGATGTAGAGCTGGGTGCTCGAACCTCGAAACATATCTTGTTGTTTGCGCTTGATCACTTGACTCTTACTCTATCTCTCTCTCTCTCTCTCTCTCTCTCTCTCTCTCTCTCTTACTTTGTGTATATTGCTATATCATATACTTGCTTGGTTGTGTGCATCAATTGTTGTTATTGCAATTAGTTTTTAAATTCCGCATTTAGTTCATAGATTAGCCATATCACCTATTCACCCCCCCTCTAGGTGATTTCATAACCCACATGAATCTCACAGCATCATACAAGACATTATTCTTGCAAGAGCCATTGATGGCTCATAATGATGGGTTCTAACTCCTAACTTGTTAACAAGCTAACTTGCACAACTTACTTTACTTCATGTTTGCCTCTGACCGATTTTGATGGATTAGTTGTAGGTTCACCTTATTAATCAAGTTTTGATGTGTAGAATAATCTTATAGACCATGCTTTGGAAAGCTCTTGGAGACAAGTCTAGTGATAGCCAAGGATCTATTGTGAGGCAACTATCACTCTTGAGGTCAGCATGGTTAGAGAAGTAATTAATAGTTAGGAACCATGAGTTTTCTTCCTGTTTTACTTTGTTTTTCAAATCCATCTTCAAATCACAACTTCTTTATCGTTTCTTTAATCTTTTCATTTCCTTCTCCTTCTACATCTAGTTTTGTTTTCTTTTTCTTTTGATTCTTTGAAACAAAGAAGAACTCGTTAACACTAACGTGACACACTGTAAATGCTTCTATCACCTTCCGCCCCTGTGGATTCGACCCGTATAGCCTATTTGCTATAACGGAAGTATCGAGGAAGCCAAAGCACACACTTAAAACACTGAATTTCAAAACATACATTTTTGTGCTCGGTTTCTCTCCGATTAACTTACATCCCACTGATGAATGCAGCGGCAGCCATGTCATTATTGCTGTTATACACCAAAACCATTTGGCTCTGGAAATAACCGACGTACTATTTGAGGCTCTCCCCAGACTTCATCTTGATGGTGAGGAGGTACTTGTTGTTCTTCTTTAACTCCCGTCAGGAAGCATACTAGTGGTAAGGGCCTGTTTCACCTCTTCGAAGCTCCGGAGAGATTGTCTCGGGAGTGTGTAGAACCAGTAATAGGTAGCACCCTTGAGACTAGATGAGAACACATGACTCAGAAGCAAGTCATTGTGAGAGTGGACCGCCATCTTGTCTTGGTATTGACGAAGGTGTTGGATGGGGAAAGTCGCTCCCGAGTAGCACTCGAATCTCAGCATGACGAACTTTTTCGGGAAGCGGTGAGAAGTGATTTCCTCTGAGAGTGGAAAGTCGAAAGTCCTCAACCCGCAAGGTTCTACCTCCTTCTAGAAATGTTAACTTGCTTCTTCTATCCGCTTCCGGATGATCTCCTCGATGTCCTCAATGCGAGGGACCTTTGGGGCCTTGTACGACCCAGAGTTCTCGGAGTGATGGCTATCACTTGGGGGTGAGTCCTGCATCTCTAATTGCTCTCGGTGCGGGTGGCTCGAGTATTACTAGGCGGAGACAGAGGAGTGCGAGACCCCTCTGCCCTTTGATTCCTAGTGGACTGCGATTTTCAAAGGTTCTCGATTTGAGTGATTAATTGGTTGTGGAGCAGGCCGTCGCGTCTCTTTCGAGAACAACCTTCTCGCGTTCATGATTCACTTTTGTCCGCTGTTCGTTCATCTGCTACTGGAGACTGGCGAGCATATGGAGGAGCTGACCTTCGACAGGAAGCTGGGTCTCATGGCCATTCTCCTCTACTCTCGGTCAATAAGCGCCGAAGATTGGCTTTCTCTGCGTCTTCGATGAGAACATCGGGGTGAGGAGGATGACATCAGCGGGCCTCGTGCCTCTATCAGCCGGTGACTTAGCCTTCGAAGGCGAGGAGGTATTCTTCTTCGATGGGGCTATTTCCGTTTGGTGAGGCTTTTTTTTAGGAAGGAGATGTGTTTGGAATTGAGAGAACTTTGAGCGTAGACTCAAGAATCTCAATAAAAGCACCAAATTAGAGGTAAATTCCTTGATGGAAATTTATCTGTACTCAAGTTGTAAATGAGAATGTAAATCAAACGCAAACACCAGAGAATTACGTAAAAAATCCGAAGAGAAAAAACCATGGAGCAAGGAGGAAGGGAGGGGGGAGAGAGAAGAAGGGAGGGAGGGAGAGGGAGAGGGGGAGAGAGAGGGGAGAGAGAGAGAGAGAGAGAGAGAGAGAGAGAGAGAATTCACTAAATCAGATAGATTATAATGAATGCTCAATGCTTTATTACAAATTCTATACTCCAAGTGTTCGATCCCTTATTAAGGAGAAAGAGATTGGTTTTTATACTTGAGGGTCGTTGATTTAGATCAGGTTGATTGAGATTCCCATATTAGAATCAACTTGGAATCCTAACTCCTTGAACTGCTTTAGCTGTAATCAGTTGAACTGATTCTGATTCTCGGAAGATTGTTCTGATTGGTGTGGATAATGATTTGATCCGCGGCCATGGACCCACGTATCGGGTTGTTGCAACGCCTGATCTTCATAGTGGTCGGGGGATATCAAATCAGAAGGTTTTGTGATCTTTAAGATCTGCCAGGTGTCGCGGTCTTGCAAAAGTCAAGACTTTGACCACTACAATAACAAAGAAAAAGAAGAAAAGAAATCCAATCCTTCATCAACCATCTTTTGAAACTCAATAAAGAAACTAGCAAAACAAACAAAATATATCATAATTATAAGTCATTAACTCCCTTTGTTAATTAACCAAAAGTGGGAGGAAAACAAATACCACAAAACATTATCAATTGCTACATATACATAAAATTACATACGTCACAAAGAAAGTGAACAACTCATCAATCGAAGTCAGGGGTTTTTAATCTCATCTCTTTCTAAGGGCGTGTTTGTTTCGCCGCAAAACGCAAGTCGTAAAACTTCTTTTCCATTTTCCGTTGTTTGTTTCGCTGAAAAACAAGTTGCAAAATGCAATTCTTCTTTTCCCACTTGCAGTTACTACAGTTAAATTTGTGGTCATCTAAATCTCACTTTTACACTCATATTTTCCCACTTGCAGTTGCTACAGTTAATTTTGTGGTCATGTAACTCTCACTTGTAATACATTTATAGTTCAAAACAGTTACTTGATAATCAATATATAATTTAATATTATTAAATATTAAATATTTTAAATAGTGTTCAATTTCTTATTTAATTATTTAATTATTTTATATTTTTAATCTTTAATTTTTTTATTGTTTTTAATATTGTTTTAATATTTAATATTTAAATTTAATATTTTAATTTAATATTTTAATTTAATATTTTATTTAATACTTTATTATTTTATTAATACTTATTCCATTTTTATTATTTTATTTAGAGTTAATATTTTATTAATATAACAATATTATACTTTACTATATATTTAATTATTTATTTTTAATATAAATAAATTACTTTATTAATATCATAATATATTTTATTATTATATTAATATTTTATTATGTTAATATTGTAATAATTCAGTATAATAATACTATAATGATAATTTATTATTAAATTATAATTATATTTTACTTTGTTAATTTTATATTTCTATAATATTACAATAAAATTTATATTATAATAATTTTCAAGTATTTTTAATATTATAATATTATAACTATATTTTATTATTTTTGTAAGATTTTTTAATATTTATATTTTATTAGTATTCTTAAAATTTTATTAATGTTCTTTAGATTTTCTTAAAATTTTATATTATTTATTTAGTTAATATTTTAGTAATATTTTATTATTTATACTAATATTTTATTAATATTATTGTTATAAATAAAATATTAAGATTATTAATTTTTTATCTCAAATTTATTAATACAATTTAATTTGCAATAGTAGATTTAATTTAATAGTATTTATAATATTTAAATCACTGCTACAGTTAATTTTGTGGTCAACTTTTCCACTTACACTTTTACATTACCAACCAAACACCGTAAAACACAATATACTTTACCATTTATACTTTCACTTTATCAACCAAACACCGTAAAACACAATATACTTTTCCATTTACACTTCACTTTATCAACCAAATACCGTAAAACACAATATATTTTCTCTGCTACAGTTCACTTTTTCAATTCTCATTTTACGACTTACGACTTGCGACGTTTTGCAACGAAACAAACAGGCCCTAAATCTTTTCAACAAGAAATAAATAGTGTTACAATATCTAATTGGTTGAGGGTTTTATTTTATTGTCAAGGCATGTAGAGCTTATTCCCACATTTGCATCTCCAAGCCTCAGGGTAGTACTCAAGGGGCGTGCTGAGTCCTGGCTGGATCGCCACGTGTACAGGCCTACACGGGAAGCACCCGCCGCAGCGTGCGCGGCACGGGGGCGGGGATGAGCCGGGCCCACCGAGTCGCTTTTGGGTCACAAAAAATTGGTGCCAATAGTATTGCTCTTCTTTATTCTTCAGACTCTTCTCTTTCACTTGTTGAGCTTCTTCTAACAATAATCCCCTTCCTATAAAAAAAATAAATAAAAAAGATAAAAAGAAACAAAAATTTGTTAGTAAATGTTACCTGATGAGGTTTGGAGTTATATATGAGCCAAAGTTCTGGTAATAATAATAGGAAAAGTGCATTTTTATTTTTTAGTAATATGGGTTATTGAAACAAAGAACAAGGTGACATTTTTGTTACTAGGGAAACCTTGATGGCTTTGGAAATTATTCAATAAAGATTATTTAGTTTTGCATTAAATTAGCAAAGGAGTATTCATGTTTTATAGAGTAGAGCTAAAAGAAATAAATGATGAAAAATAAATAAATAATATGTCCATGAAAGCTGTATCACCACAAAAGAAAAGAAAAGCAAAAATTAAAGCAAAAAAGAGACACAGCATTTGCAATAATGGATATAAAGAAAACCAAACTCCTAGAAATTATCTGAGAATTTTTGTCAATTTTCGTTTACTCAAAAAATACGAATCCTTGATCCTTGACGAAAAATCAAACAAGGTAAGATCTTGGGAGTAAATGATTCACAAGAGAACTTTGCAAAAAAGATGGTAGACACAAGAAAAGAGAAGAGAAAAGAGAAAGGAGGAGAAACACAAAGTACCCAAAAGCTCATAAAATTGCTTTGGTATTTTTGATGCATTGTGAATGTATACTCTTTTTGTCAAGAAAGAGGGGGGCTTAAAGTAAAAGGCTCCTGAAGTTAGAAAAGGACTGTGGAACACTAACAAAAGAGAAAGAGAAGGGATGGGTTTTTTTGGTTAGTGATTTTTATGCAGAGTACAAGTTTGTGGAGTGATAGTATGCAAAATGCTTACCAAGAGCTTGAGCTGCAAAGAAGAGGAGAGCAATGGCAGCTGAGTAGCGGATGACAACCATGGCCAGGCTCAGAATCCACAGAGCAGAGCAGAGAACAGATTCTCAGAGAGAGAGAGAGAGAGAGAGAGAGAGAGGAAACAACAAGGACTGATGTTATTGCAAACAATGGCGTGTGGGTCAAGTTATATCAAGTTGAGAGAGAAGGTAGAGAGGAAGCAGGATCTTGAGAGAGGTGAGGGGTTTGTTTCTATTTTTATTTTTAGTTTATTTTTTTCTGAAAACATGGGAGGAGACCAGAGAAGAGGGATCAAAGGAACATGGGGGGAGCTTTGGGGCCTGAGGAGACTGCTAAATAAATACCCTCCCTATTTTTTATATTATTATTATTCTACCTGCAGTCTACATAATTGTGACCTTTTTGGGTATCATCTGTTGTTTAACTCTTTTTCCGTTAATTTGGGTAAATTCAACATTAAGAAAAATTAAAGGGGGAAAAACCTCTGAAATTGTTTTTTTTTAAAAGAAAATCTCTATATATTTGTCAAGTGATTAATAGTTTTTTTGAGTTTTTTTTTGAGACAAGGAGTTTCATATATTGACATTGTTAACGGAAAAGCCTAAAATATCCGATGAAATCCTATCTTTAAATTTTTCTTAATTTCTTTTGTGCCTAAGTTTGTCATCTTTCTGTATTTTGTCAGATTTCACTTCCAGTGAAACAGAAAACATATTTCACATACATAATTTATATTAAAAACCTTTTTAACAATGCAGCATTCATATTCATTGAATTTTAAATTTATGTGAACACTAAATGTACAGTTCGGACCACTTCTTTCACTGGAACCAAAATACAGTAAAAAAGAAAAAAAAACAAAACAAAAGAAACGATTCCTGTCAATAAATACATCCAACCCAACGTGACTTCTGTCAGTTTCTTAAAATTTTTAAAGAATTGAGTTACAGTGAGCTTCCCCACGCTTTCATTTTCTTGTTGTGTTCAAGGACAGTCATATATACTATATATGAGAAGCAAAATCTAAAGACATAACGATGATCAAGTAAACTTACAAGTTTTGGGAAGAACTTGCAGAATACTAGAGAGAGAGACAAGGACTTAAAGACTCTGAATTGATGCACACACGTGGGCTCATTGATTAAGATCCATCTATTAACTAAAAAGATTTTGGTCATTTAAAACTCTGGAGTTATATCAAAGTTGGAATTTTAATTGACCAAAGAAAGCGGAGTTCCACCAAAGTCTGACAGCCAAGGCCTCTTGTTGTTGCTCAATAGATGCATTTTGGAGCACTGCATAATATTGATTGATGAACAATATTTATTTAGTTTGTTTGGCTCTTTTAAGTCCATTCCTATAAAGAGATCACCCCTTATGATATGGTCTGCCTTTCAGTTGTTTCTTTTCCTCTTCCCAAACACTGACCATACGCAAAAGAATTAGTAATGTAGGAAGAGAATTAAAGCAGCAGGCTCAGCTGTCGATAACCCTATTTTGTTGTCGACAGACAACCTTCGACAGGGTTTTCTCGAGAGTTGAGCCACTACAGTCCTATTGTTGACATGCTTGTTCAACTGTCGACAGGCCTGCTGCGTAATAGAATTTTGAGTTTATTTAGAATTCTGTTACTAGGTCCAAATTAGATTCTAATTGATTTTGTGTTTCTTTATTTTAAATTTAGATTATCTAGATAGATTACTTTTTTAATTCTTTTGTTTCTTTTAGAAATATGTTATAGTTTCTTAGTAAGAGTATTACTCTTTATAAGCCTATATAAAGGCCATTGTACTCTTTATTTTTAGCATCGAATTTTAATTAATAAATTTTGAGTTTTCCTTCAAATTGCTCATGGATTCGAGTTATTATCTCGTGCTCGTGGATTCGAGTAAATCGCTCGTGGATTCAAATGTCGTGTTCGTGGATTCAAGCACAATTCCTACCTGAAAGTCTTCAGGGTTCGTGGGTACTAGAATGAGATCTAGCTGACGTCGCTCATCTTTCCCGCTTCCCGCGTCAATTGGTATCAGAGCTTCGACAACTTTTCGACGATGGCAGGGGACGATGATAAATTGCAAGGACTTTCCAAAAAGATTGGTACTACTGAAAGGAGAGACCACACCATCAAATCTACCTTGGATCATTTGAACCAAGCGAGCGAAAGGACGTCCCTCAAGATTGATGAAGTCTGACCGATGGTACATATCAAAGCGGATATGATCGTCAATCATATCAACCATCACTACATCGGCCATCATGACATCGACCACTGTCACATCATCCATCACTAAGGTATCATTTACAACATTCTCAATTTACTGAAATTTTCTATGATGAGGAATTGTGAAGTCTCATCTTTTATAATGATGGTTATGAAAATGGAGGGATATTCTATGATAGGCAAATGAGCTTCGTTAATCCCAGCCCTACTAGGAGAAGCGGATTGTCAAACCCTAATGGGAGAGACAAGTTTTCTAATTCTATTTCTTTTTTGATGAGAGTCTTGATGTTGAGTCAACCTACTTTGGATCGATAAAATTGATGGGTTATTTCACATGGAGTATATTCTCATGGAGGATCAAGTCGAGTTTGCAGTTTACAAACTTAAAAGAAGGGCAACGACATATTCAAAACATCTATATGCACAAAGGCAAACCACCTATAAGAACTTAGAGGCGGATGAGAAGAATTATACAAGCCCGTAGTCGTGCTTTAGAGAAATAAGAGAGAATCGACCCCGATCTTTCATGAGGTCTCATCAGTCATATAAGTCAACATATCAACATCAGCAACCATCAGTTGAAGTGCAGTCAACTAAGAGAGGTTCATCAAACCTTCAAGCGACCATCAGCCAAACACGATCTCTCGATGAAGTCATGAGAATCTGAATTTCATGCCCATATGCAATCAAGACGAGTTTTTCGTGGAGCCAAAGAATATAAAACAAGGTATTGCTCTAGAAGAAATTTCTCCAACCGCTGAAATGTTCGAGGAGAAAGACCAGCCATAGAAAGAGTGCAATGGAGTTGTTCATGACAAGCTTCTTAAAATATTATCACCCATGAAAGATAATCAGTATCATGGTACATTTATTCTTTATGCTTTCGAAAATCCTTTCCTGCGGAAGAAGAGTGCTAAGGATGTCCGTTCTAAATTCTTCAAGTTCATATCACCTATTATCAGCACATGTAGCAGCACATGGGTGCAGCATGTTCTGCAAAATATGTTAAATTCCATCTCCACTCGCACTTTAGAAGATCTTCTTCATGGAAACAAGCCCATGAAATATGAAAGCATGATGTATGTGTTGTTGTGCGCCGATGACAACAACCAATAGAGAATCCCACAGATCTCCAAGAACAAAGAACACCCAACAAACACAAGAAGAACACACAAATCGCAAACACACAATCTAACGAGGTTCGGCCTCAATGCCTACGTCCTCGGGGCAATCAAATGGAGAGATTAATCACTAGGAAGATGATTACAATAGTTAGCAGCCTCTTTGAATGCAAGAGAGCTCTATCTAATCCTTTTTCGCAGGCACTCAACCCTAGAAAACAACATTAGGCTTAAATACCCATATTTGCGGAGCAGCAGATTTTCGCCCAAACCCGACCGTCGGTCGACCCGTCCGGTCGACCGACCTCCTCTCCGGTCGACCGGACCGGTCGACCCAAAACAACAGAGAGTTTGGTTCCTGCAGTCAGAGCATTTCGGTCGACCGGCCGGTCGACCGCCTAAGACCCCGTGCATGTTGTGCATGTCGGTCGCCCGGACCGGTCGACCGACCTGCCTGATTTTCTGCTGCTGCTGCTATTTCCTGCTGCTGTCCCCTTTGCCTTTCGTCATCGACTCTCTGGCGATCTTCGACACTTGGCAATCCTGTCAGCGGCAATCCTGTCAGCTCCTTGGTAATATCCTCTCTTTCTAACAATTCTCCACCTCGGTGAAGATTTTCAAATCTGAGCCGAACACCGACTCAATAGCGGCTGCACCAACATGGTTGCCTACGTACCCCTGCCCAAGGGATCAAGCCTTCCGTAGTTCACCCAAATGAGCTTTAGCAAGCTCAAATCACTTGAAGGACATGGAGTAAAGTTTTGCAGTGTGCAAACTTCACTCCCGACACCACCTTCGTAAGCATATCGGCCGGATTCTCCGAAGTGTGAATCTTCAACAAGTCGATGTCACCTTCCTCCAGAATTTCCCGAACGAAATGGTACCTGACATCAATATGCTTCGTCCTTGCATGATAGACTTGGTTCCTTGCTAAGTAGATGGCACTCATGCTGTCACAGTTTATCTTCAACATATCCTGTTCCACGCCCAAGTCATCAAGCAACCCCTGAAGCCAGATTGCTTCCTTCATGGCCTCTGTCATAGCCATGTACTCAGCCTCTGTGGTCGACAATGCGACGGTAGACTGCAGTGTGGAGCGCTAACTCACCGGTGCCTGTGAGAATGTGAAGACATATCCCGTCGTCGACCGGCGCTTGTCAAGATCCCCTGCATAGTCTGAATCCACATACCCTATGCATTCTTGTTTTCCAGTGTTGTCCTTCTCAAACACTAAGCCTACATCAACTGTTCCCTTGATGTATCTCAGGATCCATTTCACAGCTTCCCAATGACCCTGTCCCGGATCATGCATATATCGACTCACCATGGAGACTGCCTGTGATAGATCTGGCCTCGTACACACCATAGCGTACATCAAGCTACCCACAGCACTGGCATATGGAACGTGGACATATACTCACGCTCTTGAACACTCCTTGGAGACATCTTTGCTGACAATTTGAAGTGCGGCGTCATTGGTGTACTAACAGACTTAGTATCCTTACTAATATTAAACCTCTGCAGTACCTTCTCCAAATAGCCCTTCTGAGTCAGACTTACCCTGCCAGCCCTCCTGTCTCTAGTGATCTCCATGCCCAATACTTTCCTTGCTTCGCCCAGGTCCTTCATCTCAAACTCTGATGATAGAACTTTCGTCAGAGAATCAATAGCAGATCTCGACCTCGAAGCAATCAACATATCATCTACATAAAGAAGTAGATAGATATATTCACCTGATGGTAGCCTGTTGTAGTATACACATGGATCATAATGGCTACGTGTGTACTTCTTCTTCCTGATGAAGCTATCAAATCGCTTGTACCACTGTCTAGGAGACTGCTTCAATCCGTACAGCGACTTCTTTAGCTTGCATACTAACTCTTCCTTCCCTGCAGTTTTGTAACCTGTGGGCTGTGTCATATAGATCTCCTCCTCAAGATCGCCGTGGAGAAAGGCAGTCTTCACATCAAGTTGGTCAAGGTCCAACTCATTTTTCGCAACCAAGGCCAATAGAATCCGAATTGACGAGTGTTTAACTACCGGGGAGAACACCTCGTTATAATCAATTCCTTCCCTCTGAGCGTAGCCTTTAGCCACCAACCTTGCTTTGTAGCGCACTGTATCTTCTTGGAGAGATCCTTACTTCTTAGCAAACACCCACTTGCATCCTATGGCCTTCTTCCCCTTGGGCAACTTGGTAAGTTCCCATGTGTCGTTCTTGTAGAGAGATTGCATCTCTTCATTCATGGTCGCTTTCCACATCCTTGTTTCTGAACTGATCTCAGCTTCTCTGAAGGTAGATGGAATAGCCTCCTCGACAACTGGAAGTGCATATGCGACGACCATATCAGTGGTGAGCTAACCTAGTCTCCTAGTGTTCCTCCTTGGTCTTTCAACTGCAGTAGGATCTGGAACAGTACCCATGACCTGCTCCTGACCCTCTTCTACATCTTCAGCATCTTCTTCAACTGCTCGATCACCACCCTGTGTCACCTCAGGAATGATCCGAACTGATACTGAATCCTCTAGAGATGGTGGATCTGCATCAATTTCCACCTGCTGCAATAGCTCCTTGGTCTTGCTAGTCTCCACCTGCTGAGAGACCGTAGGCTTCATCAAAGAAGCCTCATCGAACGTGACATCCCTGCTGAGTATGAACTTGTTGTCCTTTTGGTCCCAAATCTTGAACCCCTTGGTTCCTCGCTTGAAGCCAACGAACACCCCTTTCTTTGCCCTCGGGTCCAACTTGTCTTCTCTGACATGGTAGTAGGCTGGACATCCGAAAACCCGTAGAAAATCATAGTCCCCAGCAGCTTTTCCTGACCAAGCTTCAAGAGGAGTCTTCCCCCCTATTGCAGATGACGGCAACCTGTTAACAAGATGGCATGCATACGCCAAAGCTTCAGCCCAAAACTTCTTTGGCAGTCCTACATTGGATAACATACACCGAACCTTCTCTAGCAAAGTTCGGTTCATCCTCTCAGCCACCCCATTTTGTTGCAGAGTCTCTCTTATCGTGAAGTGTCTCTCTATGCCCTCATCAAGGCATAGCTGTAGGAAAGGATCTGATTTGTACTCTCCTCCATTATCAGAACGGAGGACCTTGACCTTCCTTCCCGTGCTTCTCTCCAGATTAGCCTTCCACTTCACGAACAGTTCTAGGACTTCATCTTTGTGTCGCATAGTGTACACCCAACAACGCCTAGAATAGTCATCGATGAACGACACAAAATAGTGGTTACCTCCAATCGATGCAGTCTTGGTAGGTCCCCATACATCCGTGTGAACATAGTCAAGAATACCCTCTGTGCAGTGTGAAACTGTGCCAAACTTCACCTTGGTCTTCTTGCCGATGATGCAATGTTCACAGAGATCCAACTTGCAGGTCTCGGCACCCTTCAGCAACCCTTTCCTCACAAGGGCTTGCAATGATTTCTCCCCTACATGTCCCAGCCTCATGTGCCACAGCCGGGTTGAATCTTCCTTCTGACTGGTAGAAGCTGCCACCTGCCCTGTCACTGTACTACCCTTCAAGTAGTACAAGTTGTTCCGGCGATCGTCCTTCAACACCACCATCGAACCCTTTGTCATTTTAAGAACTCCTTCCTTAATAGACACTCCAAGGCCCAATGATTCCAAAGCTCCCACAGAGATCAAGTTCCTCTTCAGCTGAGGTACATATCTCACTTCTTTCAGCTCCCTCACCATCCCATCAAACATTCTGATTGGAATAGTGCCAACACCCTCCATGATGCACGGATGATCATCGCCCATGATGACCGAACACCCCTCCAACTTCTCAAAACTGGTAAACCAGTCTCGATTAGGACATACATGATACGTTGCACCTGTGTACAAGATGCACTCGTTTTCACCCGAGTAGCCTATGACGGGAGTAGTAACTGAAAAAGAGAACACTGAAGAATCTGAATCTGATCCATCTGCCTGTGATTTTCTACTTGCAGTATTTACCACTTTTGCGAGATTTGCTTCAGACTTTAATTCTTTCTTCTTTCCCTTAAACTTTGGACAGTCAACCTTCCAGTGCCCAATCTCTTTGCAGAAAGCGCACTGATTTCTTTTGAGATCCCTGAAGCCCGATCTGGACTTAGATCTTCCTCTAACCTCCTTGCCCTTCCTTGATGAATTCCTGCCCCTTACTTCCAGTGCCTCCGCCGATGAGCTTGACTTTGAAGGATGCCTCTCCTTCTTTCTTGCCTCATAACTCGACAGTGCAGACGATACCTCATCATAATCCAAGGTCTGCCTTCCATTGATGTGAAATAACACCTAGAGGGGGGGGTGAATAGGTGTTGGCTAATCTAATGGTCACTTAATGCCGAATGATGCAAATAATGCGGAAGCTATGACAAATATGACCAAATAAAACTTCTTTTAATTAAACACTTATGTATAACACAAGAGTGTTGCCGAATTCCCTTTGCAGGGCTCTGGACAAGCTCCTCTAGATTCCCCTTGAATGGGTTGAGGTGCCGCGTTGGCTCTCTTGGTTGAATACTAGTGTTAACAACAATCCCAATCAAGTATAGCAATTATAAGCACAAGGGAATATATCAAGCATGTAAATGTAAAGACATTGAAAGTAATGCAAGATATAAATGAGACAAAGAGAGAGAGAGAGAGATAGAGTAAGCAATCGCAAACACAAAGGGTTTGTTTCGAGGTTCGAGCACACTTGCTCTACATCCCCGCTTTCGACACACGAAGGATTTTCACTATGCAAGATCCCAATGGATCTCTCCTCGGTGCCGCAACACCTACAAGCCCTCGGACTCCCAAGTCCCGTACACACGCAAGCTTCACAAGCTCGCCGAGGCCGCACCTCAAACCACCAAGAGTTCACAACCGAACTCTAACCACCAACGAGCACACTTGCCCGTCTCCTCAAAGAACAAAGAAAAGATCTTTGGTGATCACAACACTTGATCACCTAAAGAGCACTCTCACTACAACACACCTATAGGATGAATAGACAATGGATAGCTCAAGTGTGGTGTGAGAAAGCAAGGAAAGAAAGCTATGATGAAAACTCAAAGAATCACTTAAACACTCTTGATAAAATCTTCCCTTTTGATTGGAAGTATTTGCACTCAAATATGTGGAGAAAACTCTGTTAAAAGGATGGGAAAAACTGGCTTAGAAATCTCCAAAATCTTGACCCCAAAACAAGTGACAAGACCCCCAATTTATAGGCCAGAAAAATATAGCTGTTGGGATCTGTCAGAGCTGACGGTTGACCGTCCAACGGTCATATTTTGACCCGTTGGAGCCACCAGTCGACCGCCCGGTCGACCCAGAAATCCAGAGAGTAGAACTCTCTGCTGCGGTCGACCGTCCGGTCGACCGGACCACTGTGCTGACAACGTGCACAAGGCTGTGCACGTCAGTCGACCGGACGGTCGACCCGACCAAGCTGCGGTCGACCGCCCGGTCGACCGATTTGTTCTGTCAGCCAATTCCTGGTCTGAAAAACAGGGATTTTTAAGGTAGTTTATTAACTTAATATAAATCCCATAAATCCTCAAATAAATCTACAAAAATAGTGTCAATGCTATACAATGATATACAAACATGCTTGCACAAAATCAAGGCATGTTATAATAGATTTGAACTATTTTTGTAACTTGAAAATATTGGCTCAAAAATAAAAACTGTTTTTCCAGAACATGTCTTTCTAAAAACTAGTTTTTCCAAATCTTCATCAAATACAAAAACAAGATATTTGAGTTCATTCTAAAGCATAGTGTGTATGGATATGATCCATTACACAATCATAATGATATATCTATATTTTTGACATTAAGCTCTAAACTTGGTTATGGTTGAAAAGATATACATGATAGAAACACCAAAAACCAAGGTATATATATTTTGTCACAAAGAAAATCTTTTACTAAATAAAAATTCTTTTCTAAACATAAAAATCTTTTATGAAAGCAATTCTATCAAGAGTGTGTGTGTGAGAAACTTGAGCAATCCACCAACTATCTATCCTTTACATTTTTAACTAAACAAAAAAAAAAACTAAATCTTATACCTAAACCCAAGTCTTCATCTTCTTGAAGTCTTCACTTGAAGGCTTCTCATCTTCTTGACTTGGTCCAAATGCAATCCACCGAGCTCATCTCTAAATGTGTTCTTGATGCATAGGCTCGTGAATCAACCGGTGCTAGCTTCCAACTTGTCTTTAAATCCTTTGTTGAAGCTCCACACCTACTAAGATCTTGATAATGAATCTGTCACTAATTAAACACAAGATCATTAGTAATCATAACTTCATGAGTTGATCATCATCAAAACTAGAGTGATAGGCCTTTGGGCCAACAATCTCCCCCTTTTTGATGATGACAAAACTCATGGAGTTATACATGCATGGATTAAAGTAAAGCTTCAAAGAAGCTCCCCCTTAACTCATGCATAACAAATAAATAATAAGATAAGCATGAAAAGCACATGACATGTATGCAAATGTAGGAGATGCAATCATATAAATCAAATCATAAATCAAATTGTTTTCTCCTATTTGCAAATTAAAAACATATATGCATAACACATAAATCTTACTCCCCCTTAAGCAAGGAAGACATGCATATATCATAAATACTTACGAATACTTCTCCCCCCTTTTGTCAATCATCAACAAAGGGTTCAAAGTAAAATACATCAAACAAATTTTCTCCCCCTTTTTGTCAAAAACAAAGAAATCAAGGAGGGGTAAAATCAAATCGATCAATACAAGGTTATATGCGATATACATTCATGAAGAGGAAGACGCTAAGTTAGCTTCCCTACACATATGCATTACATGAAGAAGGGATGATAAGCCCCAATTCACATAACACATATTATGTAATGCATAAGAGGAGATGTGAAGCTCCCCCTACACACGTGTACCACATAAAGAAGAGATGTTAAGCTCCTCAATACACAATACACTCAACATGAATTTATATGTAGAAGAGATGTTAAGCTCTCCTTGCATATATACACTACAAATCAAAAATTTTGAGTTTTTCTTGATAAAATACATTTTGAGTTTTTCAAAGATACACAATTATAAAATAAGCACAAAAAGATCACATATATGTATGGAAAGATAATACCAATAGAAATTGATAAAATTTAAATTTGAAAGCATTCATACATACAATCAAAATACGATTATACACAACAAGAATCATATTGATACCAATTGAAAATATCCAATGATACCAATAGTAAAATTAAACTTAGGTGTATACATCATATAGTCTACCATATGAAGAATTCGAACTAGTTAAATGAAAATGTTTAAGAACTAGTACGAAATCCTTCCATCAAGGAATAAGTCAAAAGTTTTTCATGAAATATCAATGAAACATAAGGCACTAAAAAGCACTCTATCCATAAAGTCCATATCAAAAAGAAGTGAGTGTGCTAGTGTTATGTGGAACATGGTATCATGAAAAATAGCAATAAAACTCAATATTCCTTTAAATTTTGAAATCATGAAATCCATCACAAAATTTTATTGAAAAATTACAAAATTTTTATTAAAAACAAAAATTTATATTTCAAGATATATGTATGTTTTGACAAGACATTAAGTATACATACATATCCTTAAAACACAATTGAGTCCATATATAGATTTGCATGAAAGGCAAATGACTCAAGAGGTATCCATGTATATCTTAATGTTTTGGCAAGACAAACATATACATGAAATGAAAGCACATGATCATAGCATAAATCCAAAATGGGAATACAAGTTTAAAATGTAATAATCATCAAAACTTAGGCTATACTAGCACACCTAATGGGCACAAATAAGCATTCAAACCCAATCATATATAGATTTATTTGTGATCCATAATGTGTACAAGTATAAATCCAAGTGTTGACAAATACTAACATTTAAACTAATATTCAAATCATGAAGCATCAAATAAATTTTTGAGAATACAAAAAAATTTATCCATATGATTAAAAAATAGGATCATGTGAATCAATTTGAAGAATAGATAACTAGTTTAAATGGATTTTTGACAAACTAGTTAAAGATCCTTCAAAAATACAAAGTCAAATGTTTTCCATGAATAATACTAAATACATAAAAGTTCAAGCACTCATAGTCCATAAAGCTCAAAATTATCTATTTTCTTAAAGAGAGTGTTCAAAAGTTATGTAAATGGTATTATTATGAAAATCGTCATTGAAGCTCAAATCAAATATGACTAAAATTTTTATTGAACAACACATAAAAATCATTTTTATAAAAACAAATCAACTCAAAATCATTTTTCATAAGAATTACAATCTTCATGGTATATGTATGAATTATACAAATCTAACAATACGCATACATATCCCAAATATAAAAGAGTCTATTAAAGATGTTTGCATGGAAGCAAGAGACTTACGGGTATACATGTATATTTATTAGATTTGAATTAAACATGCATATACATGAAGTGGAACATAAAATAGGTAAAACATGTATAACGGAGAATCATCAAAACTAGTCTATACATATGCATATAGTGGATACAAGTGAGCATGAAGTTCAAAATATATATGAGTCAATTGTAGTTCACTATTTATATATGTATAAAAGCAAGTTTGATACATTCTACATCTAAGCATGTAAATACCACATGAAGCACAAATCAAATAAAATCATGAACATGCTTATGAATATGACATAAGTAAAAGCATGTACATAAAAAGTAGGAGTTTAAAAATTGTTACCAACTCCAAAGCTCCATAGCATGGTGGTATTTCCCACCAAAATCTCCTTGATAGCAATGCATCCAAAAGTTTGTCCATCAAGTCCATTGCATCCGCTATCAAGGCACCACTCCTCTCACGTTTTGTGAGAGCCCTCACCTACATCAAAATCAAAGGGTGGGGGTTTTGGTACCCATACTATCTTGGGTCCTTTGGGGTTAGCTTTATTGCAAGGATCCCAAAATCTTTTATACTTAGCAAAATATAAATGAGGTTTCTTATCAAAACAATATTTTGCTAAATGGCCTTTGCGGCCACAATATGTACATGTGTACACCTTAGTATGCTTATGTGTAGGAGTGTGATCATGTTGTGCAACATAAGCAAATGTATGGTTATGATGTGCATGAATGTGTGGAGTTTGTTTCTTTGAAAACATTGACTCCAACCTAGAATGATTAAAAGCACAAGAGTTCAAAGTTGAACTCAAACCATCCATTTTATTTTTCAAATTCTTAATCTCATTAGTTGTGGCATGTAAAGCATGGTGAGATAAAGAATCATTTTTCTTTTTCTTTTGAAAAACATTATCCTTTTCTTTTTCAACAAATTTTCTTTTTAAAGATTTATTTTCTTGTAAAATACTTTCTTTTTGTTGTTCCACCATAGCAATATCATTTTTCAAAATATTGTTCCCTTCACAAAGATCATTCAATTTTGAAAGCAAGGAAACATTTTCATTTTTCAAATCTTTATTTTCCTTTTCTAAACATGCAAGTTTATTTCTAAAAGAATCATTTTCTACATGCATGCAATCAAATTTCTTTTTCAAACTTTTGTTATCTTTTTCTAAGCATGCAATGTTATCTCTAAATGAGTCATGTTCTTTATGCATGCAAGCAATGTCCTTTTTCAAAATTTTAATTTCTTTCCTTTTCATGTCATATTTCTCAAGCAATAGTTGGCAAAATGAATTGAGCTCATCATATGACATAATATCATCTTCCTCGGATTCGGAAGTTACCTCAAGGGGGTTATCCCCTTGGACCATAAAGCATGCGTTGGAGGTGTCGCTCCCAACGTCCGAATCGCTCCCGGCATAATATAGATCCTTTTCGCCAAGGGAGGTGATGATGTTCCAAGATACAAAAGCCGAATCAATGTTAGCAACCCTAAATAAGTAATCATCATTTAGGGTACTCTTCAAAGCATTTAGGGCTTTTGCATTACCCTCAATATACTTGCTATTGTTAATATAAGAATCATTAAATGTAGCAAGATAGACATGAATGCCTAGGGCCTTGAGGAACATAGACATCTTAACCTTCCAAATTTGGATGTTAAGAATGTCAAAGGTGGGTGGTGACATGAAGTCCATGGTGAGGTGTGTGTGTAAAAATATTGTGATTAGCCTAAAAGGAGGATCTTTAACTCTTAGGTTGTTAGACCCAAATCAAGAGCACTAGCTCTGATACTAATTGAAATAACACCTAGAGGGGGGTGAATAGGTGTTGGCTAATCTAATGGTCACTTAATGCCGAATGATGCAAATAATGCGGAAGCTATGACAAATATGACCAAATAAAACTTCTTTTAATTAAACACTTATGTATAACACAAGAGTGTTGCCGAATTCCCTTTGCAGGGCTCTGGACAAGCTCCTCTAGATTCCCCTTGAATGGGTTGAGGTGCCGCGTTGGCTCTCTTGGTTGAATACTAGTGTTAACAACAATCCCAATCAAGTATAGCAATTATGAGCACAAGGGAATATATCAAGCATGTAAATGTAAAGACAATGAAAGTAATGCAAGATATAAATGAGACAAAGAGAGAGAGAGAGAGAGATAGAGTAAGCAATCGCAAACACAAAGGGTTTGTTTCGAGGTTCGAGCACACTTGCTCTACATCCCCGCCTTCGACACACGAAGGATTTCCACTATGCAAGATCCCAATGGATCTCTCCTCGGTGCCGCAACACCTACAAGCCCTCGGACTCCCAAGTCCCGTACACACGCAAGCTTCACAAGCTCGCCGAGGCCGCACCTCAAACCACCAAGAGTTCACAACCGAACTCTAACCACCAACGAGCACACTTGCCCGTCTCCTCAAAGAACAAAGAAAAGATCTTTGGTGATCACAACACTTGATCACCTAAAGAGCACTCTCACTACAACACACCTATAGGATGAATAGACAATGGATAGCTCAAGTGTGGTGTGAGAAAGCAAGGAAAGAAAGCTATGATGAAAAACTCAAAGAATCACTTAAACACTCTTGATAAAATCTTCCCTTTTGATTGGAAGTATTTGCACTCAAATATGTGGAGAAAACTCTGTTAAAAGGATGGGAAAAACTGGCTTAGAAATCTCCAAAATCTTGACCCCAAAACAAGTGACAAGACCCCCAATTTATAGGCCAGAAAAATATAGCCGTTGGGATCTGTTAGAGCTGACGGTCGACCGTCCAACGGTCATATTTTGACCCGTTGGAGCCACCGGTCGACCGCCCGATCGACCCAGAAATCCAGAGAGCAGAACTCTCTGTAGCGGTCGACCGTCCGGTCGACCGGACCACTGTGCTGACAACGTGCACAAGGCTGTGCACGTCAGTCGACCGGACGGTCGACCGATTTGTTCTGTCAGCCAATTCCTGGTCTGAAAAACAGGGATTTTTAAGGTAGTTTATTAACTTAATATAAATCCCATAAATCCTCAAATAAATCTACAAAAATAGTGTCAATGTTATACAATGATATACAAACATGCTTGCACAAAATCAAGGCATGTTATAATAGATTTGAACTATTTTTGTAACTTGAAAATATTGGCTCAAAAATAAAAACTGTTTTTCCAGAACATGTTTTTCCAAAAACTAGTTTTTCCAAATCTTCATCAAATACAAAAACAAGATATTTGAGTTCATTCTAAAGCATAGTGTGTATGGATATGATCCATTACACAATCATAATGATATATCTATGTTTTTGACATTAAGCTCTAAACTTGGTTATGGTTGAAAAGATATACATGATAGAAATACCAAAAACCAAGGTATATATATTTTGTCACAAAGAAAATCTTTTACTAAATAAAAATTCTTTTCTAAACATAAAAATCTTTTATGAAAGCAATTCTACCAAGAGTGTGTGTGTGAGAAACTTGAGCAATCCACCAACTATCTATCCTTTACATTTTTAACTAAACAAAAAAAAAAAAACTAAATCTTATACCTAGACCCAAGTCTTCATCTTCTTGAAGTCTTCACTTGAAGGCTTCTCATCTTCTTGACTTGGTCCAAATGCAATCCACCGAGCTCATCTCTAGATGTGTTCTTGATGCATAGGCTCGTGAATCAACCGGTGCTAGCTTCCAACTTGTCTTTAAATCCTTTGTTGAAGCTCCACACCTACTAAGATCTTGATAATGAATCTGTCACTAATTAAACACAAGATCATTAGTAATCATAACTTCATGAGTTGATCATCATCAAAACTAGAGTGATAGGCCTTTGGGCCAACATGATGAAGGTCAGAGTGAATGTCTCATACTCCTCTTCCAGGAGTGAGTTCAGAAAGATGATCGCCTTATCTTCCTCATCTATAATGACATCCACGTTTACCAAGTCTGTAAGGAGCTTCGTATATCGGTTGATGTGCTCATTTACTGTGTTCCCCTTCTTCATTCGAAAACTATACAGCTTACTCTTAAGCTGTAATCTTGGCACAACACTCTTGGTCAGGTATTTCTTTGCAAGGTTATCCCACAGCTTCTTTGCCGACGTCTCATGTTGTGCAAGATATTTGATGTCTTGCGACAAGCACGACCGTATCAAGCCACATGTCGACCTATTCATCTTCGCCCACTCTTCATCAGTGGTTGTGTTCTTCTTCCTCTCCAATAAGAGAGTGTCTTCGAGGTTCGATGCATTCAGTGCATCCATAACCTCGCATCTCCACATACCGAAGTTATTAGTGCCATTGAACTTAACAACTTCAATCCTTGGGTGAGAATTCATTGTCTTACCCGAAATTATTTCTTCTGCCATTGTGATTTCTCTGATCCTCTAACTATGCGGAAAATCAACAACCAACTGAAATAGATATCTACTCAGATAAAAAATTGGATTTTTACCTGTCCCTTTAAACCTTAGATTGAGTCTCACCGGATCTACTCCACCACAGATTCAATGAGCCCTCCTTGCGTCCTTCTGAGATCGACACATGATTTTCTCGAACACCAATACCTCTGATCTGAGATCGACACACGATCTCCACCGGATCAGATCTCGAGCCCTCCGAATCCTCAGAAATCCCAAGCGCAACCTGGAAGCTCTGATACTACTTGTTGTGCGCCGATGACAACAACCAATAGAGAATCCCACAGATCTCCAAGAACAAAGAACACCCAACAAACACAAGAAGAACACACAAATCGCAAACACACAATCTAACGAGGTTCGTCCTCAATGCCTACGTCCTCGGGGCAATCAAATGGAGAGATTAATCACTAGGAAGATGATTACAATAGTTAGCAGCCTCTTTGAATGCAAGAGAGCTCTATCTAATCCTTTTTCGCAGGCACTCAACCCTAGAAAACAACATTAGGCTTAAATACCCAGATTTGCGGAGCAGCAGATTTTCGCCCAAACCCGACCGTTGATCGACCCGTCCGGTCGACCGACCTCCTCTCTGGTCAACCGGACCGGTCGACCCAAAACAACAGAGAGTTTGGTTCCTGTAGTCAGAGCATTTCGGTCGACCGGCCGGTCGACCGCCTAAGACCCCGTGCATGCTGTGCATATCGGTCGACCGACCTGCCTGATTTTCTGCTGCTGCTGCTATTTCCTGCTGCTTCCCCTTTGCCTTTCGTCATCGACTCCCTGGCGATCTTCGACACTTGGCAATCCTGTCAGCGGCAATCCTGTCAGCTCCTTGGTAATATCCTCTCTTTCCAACATGTGTATACTTGGATGATGGAGGAGCACCAACCATTTGGCATTGATTATCAACTGATCCGAGATGGTTACATTGAAGATTCGATGACGCAACACTACATAGAGTTTAATGAAGATCATCGAAGTGAATCAAGATTTTGAGATCACCTTCCCCCCAAGTAGAATTTGCGTACAACTGCATGGGTCGCTATTCAAAGGTGAAATTACACCTAGAAGGGTGAATAGTTGTATAGCTAATCAAATAAAAATTCTAGACAATTTAATATGAAATAATGCAATGGATCACTCAAAACAAGACTTAAAGCCGGATTTCCCGTGAAGGACTCTGAACTTCTTCTCGTGATTCCTCTAGATAAGAGTTGAGGTGCTCAATTGCTATCTTGTTGATATGAGTATTGATCGACAAAAGAAATGAATAATAAACAAGTAAATAGAGACAATAAAACAAGCGCAAACAAAAGAATTTATTTCGAGGTTTGAGCCACCGCTCTACGTCCCTGCCTTCACCACCATGAAGGATTTCACCATCCACTATTGGATCCTCCATAAAGGGACCTTACAATAAGGAATTACAACCACTCAGAGTACACAACTCCCTAACTCAACCCTTTACACCAGAGACAACACAAAACCAATTGAGATAACAAGCTCTTGGTGATCAAGAGATCATAAACACTCTCTTTGCAGCTCTCTTACAAAAACTCTTATAGAGTAAAATGTAAACTTGAAGCTCAAGGATGTAACTGAGAGTGAAAATTAGAAAAGAGAGATTTTAAGAGTAGAAAAACTCAATTAAAACTTTAAAAATAAGAGCATAAAAGAAAACTTGAAACTTTTTAAAAGCAAAAAACTAGATTTTTAATAGATATTCTTGTTATGAAATATTCAATCCCAATGACCCTTTATATAGGTTTTAGAAAAAACACTTTTAGAATAGTTTTACTAAGTCTAAAAAGGAAAAAATTGACCCTAGAAATTTAACTTTTCATGTTTTAAAAGAAATATATTTAAAAACAGATTTAAAAGAACTAGCCATTACTGCCAATCTGTCAGTCTGTCGGTCGACCGGTCGGTCGACTGGCCATTCAAAAAAGTTTGACCGTTGGCTCTCGGTCGACCAGTCGGTCGACCATGTTTAACCGAGACCAAACGAGTCACATCAATCGACCCCGGTCGACCGCAATAAAGGACCGGTCGACCGGTCGATCGACCGGGATGTGCACAACATGCACACCACAATTACCAGAGGTTCGGTCGATCGTGCGGTCGACCGTTCTGGCCTGTAATAGGCACAGTCGACCGCCCGGTCGACCGACCTAGGCCAGAAACTGGCTCAAGGTATTTTTTTGAAGATAAAGAAAATTTTCAATTGAATTTTGGAAGAGAGAAGACATGTATAGCCATGAGATACAAGTTCAAAACTGAGATAGAAATTTCTAAAAAAAATGTGGAACAAGTATCAAAACCAAACATATCAAAACCATACTTTTGAAAACGTGTACTTTTGTATGTGTATATCTTTGAGGCTCAAATCTATATTCTACTCTTTAACAAACTAGTTTCTTACAAAGTTCTAATCTTTTACAAGAATCTTCAAGCGGACTTCTCTGATAGTGACGTTTGAGCGACGCTGAGTGCTTTGAGCTATAATCCCATTCTTGAGTACCCTTGAGCCATCAACACCTTCCTTTAGAGAAGAAACTTGTTAGATTTTCTTGAACCCTATTAGATCTTTTTGAATCCTGAAATATACTTTTGAACCCGATTAGTACCAAATAACTTCTATGCTTTGTTATCATCAAACACAAAACTGAGAATTGTAACCTTTGGGCCAACAAACTCCCCCTTTTTGATGATGACAAAACATATGAGCTATTTAAAAGAAAATCGAGAAAAGAGCTTTGTAAAAACTTCCCCTCAAGTTATGCTAGCTATCAAGTATAAGATATCAACAAGTTATATGATAAAAGCATTGTATAAGAGCATATTAAATAAATACCAATAAATACTCATAAATACTTCTCCCTCTTTTTGTCATGCAGCAAAAAGGGTAAACAAAAAACAATCAAAAATCAAAACATATGTAAATTTTATAAGAGGAAAAACTCATGAATCAACAATACAAATATTTAGTTCTCCACAAATGAAAGAGAATTTATTAAAATCAAGTGGCTTAGTAAAAATATCTGCTAGTTGAAAATCAGTTGAAAGATAATCAATTTCAGCATCACCTTTCTCATAGTGATCTCTAAGAAAGTGATATCAAATTTCTATATGTTTTGCCTTACTATGTTGATTTGTATTTTTAGTCATATGAATAGTACTAGTATTATCACAAAATATCTTAACATGATCATAATGCAAATCATAGCCAAAGAGAGTATGTTTCATCCAAAGCACTCTTGTACAACAAGTCCCGACCGCAACATACTCTGCCTCGGCAGTTGAGAGGGCTACAAAATTTTATATCTTGGAAGACTATGAAATAAAACAATTTCGTAGAAACTGAGAAGTTCCACTTGTACTCTTCCTATCCACTCTACAACCAACATAGTCAGTATCCGAAAAATGCGTCATGGAAAATTGTTCAGTCTTCGGATATCACATGTCCATTCCAATAGTACCCTTAAGATATCTAATAATGTGTATGGGACTCTTTAGGACAAGAAATCTAGCATATAGACATACACTAAACATGATATCCGACCTACTAGCCAGTAAATAAAGTAAACTACCAATCATGCTTCTATAAAGTTCAATGTCTACATTTATACCTTGTTAATCCTTGTCAAGTTTTGTTGTGGTAACCATAGATGTTTTGCTCGTCTTTGCCCCCATCATGTCCAAATTTTCTTGATGAGTTTCCTTGTGTACTTGCTTGATTTATAAAAATCCCATCACTCTTTTACTTGATTTGGAGTCCAAGTAAATAGTTTAGCTCACCCATCATAGACATCTCAAACTCATTCTTCATGCATGATTCAAAATTTTGCAAAGTTTTTTATTAGTAGGTCCAAATATAATATCATCAACATAAATTTAAACAATAAGAATATCACTATTTACATGTTTTGTGAACAAAGTGGTATCTATTTTACCTTTTACAAAATCATTTGAAATAAGAAATGTTGAAAGCCTTTCATACCAAGATCAAGGAGCTTGTTTTAAATAATATAAACCTTTGTCTAATTTGAAATCAAAATCTGAATGTGTAGGATCAACAAACCCAGGGGGCTGTTCAACATACACTTTCTCTTCAATAAAACTATTTAAAAATACGCTTTTGACATCCATTCGAAAAAGTTTAAAATCTTTATAAGAAGCAAAAAACAAGTGTTATACATATGGTTTCAAGCCGTGCTACGGTGCAAAGGTTTCCTCAAAATTGATACCTTCAATTTAGGTGTAACTTGAAATCACCTAGAGGGGGGTGAATAGGTGACTAGCTAATCTAATGATCAATTAATGCGGAATAAAAACTATTTATGCAAACTAAAAACTATTAAGCTAAACACACAAGGTATAACACAAGAGTGTAGCTGAATTCCCAGTGAAGGGCTCTGGACTATCTCTTAAGGATTCCTCTAGATAAGAGTTGAGGTGTCGCTATGACTCTCTTGGTTGAATACAAGTGTGAGCAAACAATCCCCAAGCATATATCAATTTAAACACAATATATATCAAGCAAGTAATGAATATGAATAATAAGAGCATGCAAGATATAAATACAAGTGAGAGATAGAGAAAGCAATCGCAAATACGGGAGATTTGTTTCGAGGTTCGAGCACTCTTGCTCTACGTCCCCGCCTTCAAAACTATGAAGGATTTCCACTAAAATCGATCCCATCAGATCACTCGGTGCCGCAACACCTACAACGAGTTCACACTAGAACTCCTTAGACTCACTAGTCCCTCTCTTATTCCCGCAAGAACTACACACCACAAGCACACTAGCTTGCTGAGGCCGCACCTCTACACCGAGCTCTCACTAGAAGTCGAAACAACGCGAACCCGCAAGTCCGCCTCCTCAAATACAAAGATGAACACTTTGGTAATCACAACACTTTGATCACCTAAAATACTCTCACAACAAATATTCCTATAAGATTGATATAGCAATGGATAGCTCAAATGTGTGTGAGAAAACTAGGATTGATTTGGTGGTGAAAACTCAAAAAATCTCTTTTTCAAAACACTCTTGAAAAACTCTCCTTTTGATATGGAAGTATTTGGCTCTAAAACATGTGGAGATAAACACTTAGAAGTGTAGGAAAAATAATTTTGAAAACTCACTTAAAATCTTATAGAAAACAGTCCAAGGGAAGCTCAATTTATAGGCTCTCAAAATATAACAGTTGGAGGCCAACTCAGCAGCTGATGCTGCTGTCGGTCGACCACCCGGTCGACTTGACAACGGTCAGATTTCTGACCATTGTGCCATCGGTCGACCGGTCGGTCGACCGAGACCTGGATACAGAGAGCAGGAGCTCTCTGCTGGTCGACCGTCCGGTCGACGGGGCCAGTTCCAGAGAGCAGAACTCTCTGGCGGTCGATCGGGTCGGTCGATCGGCCCTCCAGCCAAACAAGGTCGTGCACATTTGTACACGTCGGTCGACCGCCCGGTAGATCGACCTCTGGCTCGGTCGACCGTGCGGTCAACCGGCAGAAGGACAAAATACAGGTTTTATGGATTTAAAACTTGGTCTTTTTACCTTCAATAAAATCCCATAAATTCTACAAAATAAGTTCATTGATATACTTTGAAATACAAACATGTTTGATTAAAAATCAAAATATATTACGAATATTTTGAACTCTTTTTGTAGTATAGAAGTTTTGTCTTAAACAAAAACCTGTATTTTCCAAAAACTATCTCCAAATTGAAAAACGATTTTTTTAAAACTTCTCCATATATAAAAACAAGATATTCTAAACACATTTAAAGCTAAGTGTGTATGGATATGATCCACTACACATAAATGATGTAATATCTATATTTTTGACATTATGCTCTAAAATAAGTTTTGATAAAACACATGTAAATTTTGAAACTTAAAAACTAAACCGGTATTTTTTAAAACGAAAACTCTTTTATGAAAACACATATAAATCTTGTGTGTGAGTGTATATGAACTTGAGCAATCCACCAACTAATCTATCCTTTACATTTTATCTAAAAACAAAATGTTGACACTTACAAACATGACACAAGTCTTCTTGGAAATCTTCTCTTGAAGGTCTTCTTCTCCTTCTTGACTTGGTCCAAACCTTGATCCAATGAGTTAGGCTCTTCTTGAGTACTTGATGCAATCTTGATGCGCGAGCTCTTGAATCAACACGTGCTAACTCAAAAACTTTGACTTTAAATTCTTTGTTGAAGCTAAACAACCACTAAGATCTTGATCAAATATCTGAAACTAATTTAAACACAAGATCATTAGTACTATAACTACATGAGTTAATCATTGTCAAAACCAGAGTGATGGGCCTTCGGGCCAACAATCTCCCCCTTTTGATGATGACAAAACTCATGGAGTTATATATGCATGGATTAAAATTAAGCTTCATAGAAGCTCCCCGTTAACTCATGCATAACAATAAACAAATAGATATTCAATGAAGTGCATAAAACTAAACAAATATATATGCATAAACAAGGTGAGAGAAACATGTATAAACTAAAAATTCTTCTTCCAAAAACCTTCTCCCCCTTTTTGGATAAACTTTCAAAATCCTTCTTCTTTTTTTGTTTAAATATAAAATATAGAACATGCATAAACTCAATATATGCATAAACTCAATTTCTAAACATGTATATATAAACCCGAAATCATTCTCCCCCTTTTTGTCAATCATCAACAAAGGGGTGAAAATCAATAATAAGGATACATATGCGATATACATTCATGAAGAGGAAGACGTTAAGCTAGCTCCCCTGCATACATGCATTACATGAAGAAGGGATGACAAAACCCTAACTCACATAAAGCATGATATACAATGCATAAGTGGAGATGTTAAGCTCCCCATACACACATGTATCACACAAAAAGAGATGTCAAGCTCCTTAATATAAGATACACTCAACATGAATCATATATAGAAAAGATGTTAAGCTCCCCTTACATATAGGCTGTATATCAAAACATTTTAAAGATATCACAAGATTTTTTTTGACACCAAATGAAATTGAAATTTTTTGATATCAAATGAAATTGAAACATTTGTAAATTTGATACCAATTAAAATATATGATAAATTTTAATATCAAATAAAAGGTAAAATATTTATGATGCCAATTGAAATGGAAATTTTTTTGATACCAATTGAAATTGAAACATTTGATACCAATTGAAGTATGCAATTGAAATCGGAACCCAATTGAAATCGAAACATATTGATACCAATTGAAGTATATAGTAAATTTTAATATCAGTTAAAAGGTAAAATATGAATTCTATTTTGATATCAATTGAAATACCAATTAAAAATAATGCATAAGCTCATTAAAATACTGTAATACCCCGTTCCCAGGATACGTACCCAGATACGTATCCTGAATTCTTTAACCATTTTGTTTCAATTTTATTCTAGTATTTGTATTTAAGTTGTGATTGTTTATGTTATTATGTATCGAATCTGGGTTCTCAGACCTAGAGTCAGCCCTGACCCGGACCGGGAATTCGGTACCAGCCTGTAAGCTGATTTAACCTTTCTGTTAGTCTGATTTGACCGATTTCAGTTTCAGACACTGTTTTCTAATATTTTATATTTTTCATGATTTTCTGAAATTTTTCAGAATTTTTCTGCAAAATCTCCAAAACCGGTGTTGGTCGGCATCACTGACTGGTTCCCGAATTTTTAGTTTTCAAACGGGATTGAATTTTCAAAAACACCTTTCACATCACTTCTTAGAATTTCATTTTCTATCTAAAAGTATTTTTTTAGGATTTTCTAAATTTATCAAAATTTCACCGATTCTGGTGTCAGCCGGTATCGCCGGAAGATTTTAGGATTTTTAATTTGAAAATTACATTTTTGAGAATTTTTCTGAACGATTCTGAAACAGTCGAATTTTTGTCCTATTAAATAATAATATTATTTTCTGACAATTTCTTTTCTTTCTTTTTCCTTCTCTACTCCCCTACTTTGTACTTCTAAAAATTTTAATAAATAAATTACTTAATAATAAAATTTTTATACTATTTTATTTTTTTTCTCCTATTTTTTCCTTTTCTTTAAATTTTCTTTCTTTTTCTTTCTTTCTTTCTCCCCCTTTTGACTTCCCCCTCCATACCCTGCGCCTCCACCACAGCTGACAGCAGCAGCAGCCAGAGCATGATGGGCTACTACTGCAGCACCTCTCCTCCCCCCATCCCCCTATTCGTCATTTCTTTTTCCCTTTCCTTCTCTATTAAACCATCATCTTCCTTTTTCCTTTTCATTTTATAATTCAAAATCTAAACTCCTTCAATTAAACAAACCAACCCATCTTTTCTCCATGGCCGCCGCCTCCACCATCACCACCACCGCCATGGGCCGCCCCTATGCCGGCCATCCACTCCCCCACACCCCCTTTACACTCCATCATCTCCTTCAACCTCCATCAACCACCCACCACTTCCAATTTCACCATAACCCATCACCACTACCTCCCTTCCTCCTCCAAAATTCACCACCACCTATACCAAATTCACCACTCCAACCACCCCATCATCACCTCCTCCTCCTCCTCTAACCCCTACCACCTCCAACAATAACCACCACCACCATAACCACCACCACCACCAACTACCACCAACAACTCCTCCACTAACTCCAAACAACCAAGCCAACTCCACCTCCCTCCTCCCCCTTAGGACAGCGCACGCGCCCCCAGCGCCGTCGGCGCCGCCGCCAGACCGCCGGCGGTGGGCCGGCCGCCGGCAGCCCACCCCCTCCTTTTTTCCCCCGTTTCTTTCTTTCTTCCTTTCTTTCTTCTTTCTTTCTTTCTTTCTTTTCTTTTCTCTTTCTTTTCCCTAAATAAAACCACTTTTCTTACTTCCCTAAAATACCCTCCACCTCATTCTCAAATTACTTCCCTATAATTACACTCAATACCCCTCCCCTTTTAATTCCAAATTTATTTCTAAAAATACCCTATATTCTCTCTCTTTCTCTTTCTCTCCTCTTCCTACAACTTTCTCTCTCCTCTCTCATTCCCTCTCTAATAATTATATAAATATTTATACTTATATATTTTAATATATATTTATGGGCTAGTGGCTTGCTCGCATCGGTTCGTGGATTTCTCGGACTTTTCTTGGTATTTTCATTCCAATGATAGGCGAGTACATTTCTTTGACATTTCTTACTTTATTACCATCGTTTCATATTTAATAATTATTATCTTACTTTTAATATATGATGTCTCTTTATGCAAGTTGATATATGTTATATAAATGATTTCTAAAATTATCATGTTTTATAAATAGCTGCCGGCCGTTATTATACCTTGTCAAACCGGTATTATACCGGGTATGCCTAAATTTACTCCCGCTTCACTAGCTTCGCATGGATAATAAATAGATAAATTTATTATTGTTAGAAATAATATTGTGAAGAGTTTGATATGTTTATGCCGTTCTCCTGTACCATGTTACGTGACCGGTTGATACCTAGTATTTGATGTTGCAACTCTCACCGATATATTAGTTACCTAACCCTGATATGTATACACCGATACTTGTCATGCTATACTTATTATTTGATATCTGATACCGGTACTTGCCATGCTATGCTTATTACTTGATATCTGATACCGATACTTGCCACGCTATACTTATCACTTGATATCTGACACCGTTACTTGCCATGCTTATCACTTGATATCAGACACTGTTACTTGCCATACTTATAACTTGATATTGATACCGGTACTTGCCATGCTATACTTATTACTTGCTATCTGACACCGGTACTTGTCATGCTATGCTTATTACTTGATATCTTATATCGGTACTTGCCATGCTATGCTTATTACTTGATATCTAATACCGATACTTGCCATACTATGCTTATTGCTTGATATCTAACACCGGTACTTGCCATGCTATACTTATTATTTGATATCTGGCACTGGTACTTTTCATGCGATACTTATTACTTGATATGCTTTTATGTGGTACAAGTACATTGACCTGACATCGTGACCTTTGACCGGACACTACCATCCTGATACCTGTGTTATATGGCATATTCATGACTATCACTTTTACGGGGACTTGATTATTATATTGTTACCAGATATTTGGTACTCCTGAACTCCTGTACTTCTGAACTCCTGTATTCCTGAACCCCTGAAAAAGGGTGACTCCTGATATTATACTCCTGTTAATTCCCATAGTTGGATAATCATGGATATACTGTATACACTTGTGGACATTATCTTTGGGCAATATATATAATAAAAATACTTAACTTACACTGGGATGGGAGGGACTGATGGAAACCGGTATGATGTCATATTTATAATGGTGATATTTCTGAAGTGTCATGTGGGGCGCGTAGTGATAGGTCCCCGGAAGCAATAGCCTGAATCTGAAGTGTCGTGTGGGGCGCGTAATGATAAGTCTCTGGAAGCAGTAGTCTGTACTCCTGAGCTAGTCCCAAGCAGAGACGAGACCCACTATAAATATGAGCCATTAGATTTGTCAGTTTCCAAATAATAACTCATCTTATTCATAAGTGAATGTATATGTACCGATAGCACATACAAAAGCATATGAATCGAATGAATAACATAAAACAACCAAACAGTAATAAAGTTAAGAACGTGTGATATTTGGTCTCTCCTTTGTTCGGGTCCTGGTACTCACATATCAGACCTGGGTAAGTTATACAGAGTGCGAGCTCTAGTATGGACTATCATTGATGTGAGGCGCTGGTAGGGAGACGATTGAAATATCAAACGGTACTGATTATTATTATTGGATAAATTAAAATGCTTTACTTCAATATTTCAGCTATAGTGTTATGTTCTTAGTTGACACCCTGCCTTATGACATATGATATATGTGGCACAATGATTACTACTAACACACTATAGTTCTGTTGCTCTTAGGGTAACTCAAGTTGTATAAACTCAAACGATGGTGACATGAGATATGTGATATATAGATGAGGGTTTCCTTATTTGGATTATCCCCTTGACGTATATGTCCCGTGAATCCATAATCTGAGCTTGTACAACTAGTTTTGTTCATACTTGTATTTATCATGTTTAATTTATTTACCGCATGTACCAATGCTCTTCATACTGCCTTCTATGCATGTTTTCAGTTTCAGATTTACTGTCGTTCCTTTAATTTCCCTTATGTTATTTGTTATTACTTGTACCTGCATACTTGGACCACGTCACTTAATCATGTACACGTATACCTGTTATGCACGCCATTTGACTTTATATATGTACTCGCGGGTTGCATCTGACAACCCTGAATTCTCATGTCCAGATCCTAGAGTCTGGACCATGGTGATCTTGTTGTAACTGATCAGAGTGCGCAGCGGATCCTCCCGCGGTGATCGGAGTGCAGCAGAAGCTCGGACATCACCATAGTTCTTCCTCCCAGCTTTTCTCCTGTTTGGCTCTCGAGGCCCCTCTTGCCGCCGTATCGTGAGCATCTCTCAGCTTTTATTATGTATATCCCTTCATGTATTGTACTCTTGTATTTTCTAGTGATGTAATATTCCTGTAATATTGTATCGCTTTCTGTGATAACCATGTACTTGTACTATTCTGTTGGAATGTATATTACCACTGTGCTTCCGCCTCTGATTCTTACCTGTACTGAAGCTTAGCGTATATACGTGGGGTATTTCTGACCTGCGTATATACGTCGCAGTGACATCTCCGTACTCGCCGGATCGGGGCGTCACAAATACCAATTGAGATACCAATTGAAATCAAGATTTAAGTCAACCTTAGGATAAACATAAGTTGTGCTTTAAACATGTAAGGATATTATAAATCAAGTACAATCAAATCATATATATGTATGAAAATGAAAATACCAAATGAAATTGATATTATTTGAAATTTGAAGCATAAATATATAAGAAAATATATATGAGTATATAAAAATATATCACTTATGATACCAATTGAAAGTACAATGAGGATCAAGTGTATAACTCATAATTATCCACCCTATTTATGCACATGATAAAAGATATTTAATTTAGAGCATACAAGGCATGGTCGCCCATTCATCTGCCCTTTGGTTGGTAGGGGTTTTCAAAATGATAGTTTGAAAATATTTTAGCATAGTTTAAAAACTCTACCACCAATTGAAGAATAACTAACTAGTTTAAAGTAATTTTTAAAAAACTAGTTAAAGATCCTTCAAACATGAAACTAAATCGTATGTATATCATGAAATATACTAAATACACAAAGATTGACACTCGAAATCTATAAATTTCAAAAATGTGCTCATGAAACTAAATCATGGGTGAACATATAATGTGAGTGTACAAATGTATATGAATAGCATATTCATGAAATAATCAATAAAGCTCAAAATAAACATGAATTTCTTTTATCAAACAAATATGAAAATCATAAAATTTATTTTTCATTGAAGTTCAAGGTATATGTATGTTTTATCAAAACTAAAAATATGCATATATATCCTAAACACAAAGAGAGTCCATAATAGAATGTGCATGAAGGTAAGAGACTCAAGAGTATACATGTATATTTATTAGTTTTGAACAAAAATTACATATACATGAAGCAAAACATATACAAGAATAGGGAAAACATGTATAAATGAAAAAATCATCAAAACTAGATTATACATGTATATGTAATGAATACAAATAAGCAATGAAGTACAAACATATAAGAATCAATTGTTGCTCACTACTTGTACAAGTATTTACACAAGTTTTAATAAAAATTTACGTTTAAACATGTAATCAAAACATGAAGTGCAAATCATAAACAAACATGATTATTAAGGTAAATGCACATGCTTTAGAGTAATGATATACACAATAGCTAAGCTAAAATGAGAACACAAAATATGAATCCATTTGAATATGGGTGTATCTCAATTACTATACATGTATGTCATAAGTCTAAATAACATGGCATTTAATAACAATCATAAAAAACATGCTAAAAATCAATAATCTCAAAACATGTAAATTAACATGTAAACAAATAAGGAGTTAGAGATAGTTACCAAAACCATTAGGGCACATTTCTATATCTCCAAACCGTGATGGTCCTCCCACCAAACTTCCTTGATAGTGATACATCAATTTGTATGTCTATCTGGCCCATACATCCACCACCAAGGCACCAATTCTCTCATGTCATGTGAGAGCCCACACCTACATCAAACATAAGAGGTGAAAACTTTGGAACCCATTTTCTTTTGGGTCCACAGGGGTTAGCATTATTCGGAACCCAAACATTTTTATTAGCAAAATTTATAGGATTTACTTTATTATAACAAAACTTTGCTAAATGGCCTTTGCCGCCGCAATGTATACATTTGTACACTCTAACATGCACATATGAATGAGTGCGAATTTGATATGCAAAGTGTGCATATGTGTGCTGTGGGTGATGTGCATGAACATGTGGAGCTTGTTTCTTTTGAAACAAGGTTTCCAATCTATTATGATTGAATGCACAATTGCTTAGAGTTAAGCTCATGCAATTTATTCTATTTTTTAAAAATTGAATCTCATTTTTATCAATAGTAGCATAAAAAGCATGGTGAGAATGAGAATCAACACTCTATATTTTTAACATTAAGATCTAAAATAAGTTTTGATATAACACATGTAAATTTTGAAACTTAAAAACGAAATCAATATTTTTCAAAACGAAAACTCTTTTATGAAAACACATATAAATCTTATGTGTGAGTGTATATAAACTTGAGCAATCCACCAACTAATCTATCCTTTACATTTTATCTAAAAATAAAATGTTGACACTTACAAACATGACACAAGTGTTCTTGAAAATCTTCTCTTGAAGGTCTTCTTCTCCTTCTTGACTTGGTTCAAACCTTAATCCAATGAGCTAGACTCCTCTTGAGTACTTGATGCAATCTTGATGCGCGAGCTCTTGAATCAACACGTGCTATCTCCAAAACTTTGACTTTAAATCCTTTGTTGAAGCTAAACACCAACTAAGATCTTGATCAAATATCTGATACTAATTTAAACACAAGATCATTAGTACTATAACTACATGAGTTAATCATCATCAAAACTAGAGTGATAGGCCTTCGGGCTAACATAACCTTGGACCACTAACCTAGCATTATTCCTAACAATATTACCTGACTCATCTAACTTGTTCCTAAAAATCCATTTTGTACCAATTGTTGGTCTATCATGTGGTCTAGGAACAAGGTGTCAAACTTGGTTGCACTCAAATTGATTGAGCTCTTCTTGCATTGCAAGCAACCAATATGATTTGCTTTCGACTTCGAGGATGTTCTTTGGTTCAATATGAGAAATAAAAGCAAATTGACCACAAAAATCATAGAGTTTGGAGCGAGTAGTTACTCCCTTTGATACATCACCTATAATGAGTTCCTTGGGATTACTTGTAGCTAATGTTCAATCTTTTGAAAGTGGTAGTGTTGGTGCCACTTCAACCTCTTGAACTTCACCTTGTTTATCAAGTTTTGGCTTATCTTCTTGGATATTCAAAGTTACATTCTCTATGTCTTCACCTAAAGAATCAATCTTTATAATATTCTTAATAAAAGCATTAGATTTTTCAAACTTAACATGCATAGATATTTAAATTGTCAAAGTAGATTTATTGAAGATTCTATAAGTCTTGCTAGTTTTAGAATAACCAACAAAAATATAAAGCTTTAGCATCAAATTTACCTAAGTTATCTTTGATGTTTAAAACAAAACATTTGCATCTAAAAACTCAAAAGTATGAAATATTAGGCTTTCTCAAATAGTAAATTTCAAAAGAAGTTTTGAAAGTACTTTTATAAAAATAAATTCTATTTGATATGTAACATGAAGTGTTCACGGCCTCAGCCCATAAATATTGAGGGAATCTGTATTCACTAATCATTGTCCTAACCATTTCTTGAAGAGTATGATTCTTCTTTTCAACGACTCCATTTTATTGTGAAGTTCTAGGACAAGATAATTCATGCCTAATTCTATTTTCTTCATAATAAGTGATAAAAGAATGGTTAATGAATTCACTACCTCTATCTCTTCTTATATACAAAATCAAAAAATCATTTTTTTCAACCCTTTTTCTAAAAATATTAAAAAACAGAAAAGCTTGATCTTTATGTTCCAAAAAGAAAACCCATGTAAAATGAGAAAAATCGTCAACCAATACAAAAACAAAACGGTTTCCATTTAAACTCTTGGTTTTAGTAGGACCAAACAAATTCATGTGGATTAACTCTAATGGTTTAGATGTCATGATATCCTTGATTGGAGGACTTGGTTTGTTTTTCAAGTTAGCACGCATTACAAATACGGTCTTTTTCAAACTTCAAGCGAGGAATACCCTTCACTGATTCGTTAGAGTTAATCTAGATAGATGATCAAAAGATACATGGCCTAATTTTTATTCCATAGCCAAAAATCCTTATTGAAAGCATTTAAACATGTAGCATTGCAATCTAAATTTAACATATCAATAATATATACATTATTTTCACGAAATCCAGAAAGAATGCAAGCATCGGTTTTACCATCTAAAATATTGCAAGAAGAATCATCAAAAATAATTTTGAAATCTTGATTACATAGTTGACTAATACTCAAGGGGTTATGTTTGAGTCCATCAACTTAAATAACATTTTCAATCAATGGAGTTGAATTAATTTTAATCTTACCTATACCGATAATGTTACCCTTTAAGTTATCTCCGAAGATGACAGTGCCACCTTCATGATACCTTGATAGGGTTACAAAATTATTGATGTCCTAAGTCATGTGTCTTGAGAAACCGCTATCAAAATACCACCGCTCCCTATGTCTTGGAGCCTTGGTGTGTAGCTACATCAAATAATAAAGTTACCGATTTTGGTACCCATATTTTCTTGGGTCTTATGACATTATTACTTTGAAACTAAATATGATTATTAGAAGTATTTATACGATCAAAATAAAATTTAGCTATGTGACACTTTCGGCCACGATAAGTACATGAGTAAACTCTACCATACACGAATGCATGATGTGTATGATGAGAATATGAAACATGAACATGCTTAGTGTGTGTTTTAGAAGTGTGAGCATGCGTAGTATGAATATATTTCTTTAAAGAATTTTTCTTAGAAAATATGGCCTCTAATTTAGCTTTATCAAACTCACATATCTTTAAAATATTTTCTAAAGTGTTGATTTTAGTTTTTAAAATAGAAATTTCATTTTCATCAATCATGAAAAACTTTGCTTTACATGAAAACTTTATATGCATCAAAATCTTTTTATGTGGATAAAAGAGTAGAAGATAAATCATCCTTTTCTTTAGAAAGAGTGATAATTTTATTTTGAAGAACTTCATTTTTCTTTTTCATTTTTAGATATTTTTTCTTTAGAAAATCATAATTATTTGAAACTTCTACAAATGCATCTCCTAATTCATTCATAGTTAAATCACAATCATCAAGGGATGGTTCAGTAGTTACCTTAGGTGTGTTATCATTTGTCATGAAACACACAATTGCCTATCCACTTCCTTTTCGGATTCACTTTCTGAATCCCATGTAGCTTTGAGAGCTTTCTTCTTAAATAGCTTCTTTGGCTTATTTGAGGAAGATGGCTTGTTTTTGATATCCGGACATTCGACAATGATATGTCCGGGTTTCCGACAGTTGAAACAGATAAATTTTTTCCTCCTTTCCTTATCGTCGTCTCCTACTGTTGATTTTTGTATTGTTGTATATCCTCCTTATATTTCTTACAAGGAGGGAAAGATCTTCATCATCTTATTCTTCTTCTTCATCGTCGGAGATGGTGGGAGTAAACTTGAAGGCAATTTTTTCTTCTTTTATGGTGTCGTTTCTTCTCTAGCCTTCCTCTCCATTTCATGGGTCTTAAGGTTGCCGATAAGACTGATGAGCTCCATCTTTTCTTTGTCATTTAACTCTTTCAATGTAGTAACTTTGACTTCCCATGAGGGTGGAAGTGCACGAAAAACCTTCCAGACTTTTTGCTCATTGTCAATGGCATCACCTAAAAAAGCAAGACTGATTGAGCTAAACCTACACAAAAAATACAGAAATTTAGAACAGTGCTAGGTTCTCAATTCTACCATGTTGCATAGGGCTAACGGGTCATGATCCACATGGAGGGACAATGATGGAAGCGTTGTGTAAGTTTCTATCTTTTAATTTATCGAAACTAATTAATATTTTTCTTCTCAATTTTATAAAAATAAAATAAAATTATCATGTTAAGTTAAGAAGTAGATGGTAGAAGAAGAAATTGTGGTGTTGTTATTTTATTTATATAAAAAAGGAAAGTCTAAAATAAAAGAGAATCATAACTCTAAACTAATGAACTGAAAAAGAAAACAAAAAGAGTACTTACCTCTACCGTTGAATCATAACAAAAACTTACCTCAGCATGAAGTAAAGTAAAGCAAATAGAAAAGAATAAAGAAAGCAGGGCTTCAGCGAGATTGAGCACAATAAGGAAAAGTGAGAAACCTCCATTGATTGTCACCTTCAATATCAATTTATTGAGAAAGAATTACAATAGTGTCACTCTACAATAACTCTTCATCTCTTTTAATCTTGTAACTCTCTCTAACCTAAGCTATAAAGAAAAATGAAAATTACATAGAAGAAGAAAAGAAAAACCTCTCTCTCTGAGATGGTGTCTTTTTTGCCTTCGAGGTATGAGGATATTTATAGGAGAAAACCAGAGAGATAGAAAGCATATGAAGATAGGAAGAGCTGGATATTTCTGAATTTGAATTCTCTCCTTATCTCCAAACTTGATTTGATTTATCTAAAAATTCAATTTTGATCTGCAGCTTGTTGACATGTTGATTCCTAAATATCACTTATCAAATGATAGCATTGAAAAGAGTGATCAACAGAAGAATTGTAGCTCTTTAAGTCTTCTTTCTGTAACATCTTGAAGCATCAGATTTGAGTTTCGGTAGAAAAAGTTACAATTAACATTCTAAACTATATCCAGCCTGAATCCGAATCTAAATTAATTCATCTCATTTGTTGATCTTCTCTCTATCCATTGATCCTCTTGGATTTTCAATTTGACTTCTTGAATTGATAAGATATCTATTTATCTTCAGCAAAACCAATAAGATTTTTAAACAATCTATTTTTCTCTTAAAATTAGATAATATTATCTTATCTGATATATTCAGTTTTCAGATAAGATAGCTTTTAGAACATTTAGATTTGAATCGATCCCCTTTCTTTTGAACTTTTGAATTTAATTGGAAAAATTTCATAATTATCTCCTCCCTATCATATCCTGCATGAATTAGGACATTAAGACAAGTTATTTGTAATATTCATTATAGAATATATGTAGGAATGTAATAATATTTATGAAATATATGTGTCTAAACACACCTCCACACTTATCTTTTGCTTGTCCTCGAGTAAAACAAAGAGAAAAGAAAAACTAAACTGATCAAACCTAACTCACTTTCGTAGAAATCACGGTTGCACTTAGCACGTGCAACAAGCCGTTAAAGCTCTAGGTTACCCCTAGAGGATGAGTTTTGTCTCGTGAGGGTTTTCAGTGGATTGCACCTACAAAATCCATGAAGAAAAAGAAATGAATTGTTAGTATTTTTTTTGAAAACGCATTTTGAAAGGAAAACATATTTGAAGTATTTATGTAAAATTTCAAGTAATTTATAAAGTCATAAGATTATCAAGACTTAGTCATTCTTAAACTTAGTCTTTATTCAAAATATTGTTTTTAATCAAGGTAAGAATTAAAATTATTTTACCCTAAGTCATATGCATCTTGTCACCATGAAAATTTGGCTCAGGATTCTTCAACTCTAGCTCTTATGCCTTATTATTTTTTTTATTTTTTAATTTATGGCGGTAATATCCCTTATCTCATTAGGCTTTCTAATTCGCCCATGTAACAAGCCTTAGTGGGTGACTGCCAAACCAGACGATTTTAGGGACTGGGTGAGAAAACACACCAAGGACTTAGAACTCGAGCAAACAAGACCACAAAACTAAGAATTTTTATTTTTATGAACCACTTTTAGGCGTGAATACTTATGCTTAATAAGGCACAAATACCCAGCTTAATCAGAGAATTTTTTTTGATATATGTATATATATATAAATATTTTTTATTTAAGGCATAAGAATCTTTGTTTTAGAACTCTAAGTGTGTATGTGTATAAAGTATGCATATTTTATCAAGGTAAAAATTAAGACTAAATTACTTTTCCAGTTTCTCTTCCTAACCTCAAAATCAAACAAATAATTTTATTTTGATCAAGTATAAGAAATCCTAATTATGATCCTCTTATTCCTTAAAATTAACTTAATTTTTTGAAAAATAAGTCAAAGTATTATTTTTCTTTCCAAAAAGTTTTAAAGAAAGATTTTTTTCTAATTAGTGAAGTTAGCATGTTATTAAACCCTCCCCCACACCTAACACATGCATTGTCTACAATGTATGAACGAAATGCAATAATAGATGATAAAGGAGAAAGGGAAGGAAAATTTTCACCTCAAGGTGGTGGTTCCGGTGGTGGTCTTATTGGGCCAAGCGTTTCTGTCCAATTTAGATACTGTGGATTTTTATGAAACCCATCTTGCATGACCTCTTTCTTTTTAACATTTTTATATTCCCTAATATGAATAGGATCATGCAAGATCCTAGCATAAAATTTTTCCCGGTTATATGACCAATCTTGGGTATCATCACGGAGTCATATTGATCTAAACCTTGGTCCAATAATAGAATTTCATTTTGTGGAATGGATGATTTGGGCTCAACAATGAAGAGAATGGGAACCGATACTGACTCGGGAATAAAACTCAAATCAAGTTTAGCTTCAAGAGTCAGAGTTAGTTCATGGGTTCGGTCCAAATAATAGAATTCAAGTTCACATTCTTTTCCCAACAATAGAATATGACTATCCAAAATAGGTGATTCATGTTCAAACTCTATAGGGATAGGAATCAGTGTTGGTTTTGAACTTGGGTCCAAATCGGGTAAGAAAATCAGAGTCAGCATAGATTTAAAAAGTGGAACTATATTACAACATTGGGAATCGGTATCACATTCATCTTCAAATTCAATCTCATTGAAATAAAAACTTGCCAATTTGTCAATGGGTTGATATTGGTCAAGTTCAAAGTTTTGTGGTGAAATTGAATCTTGGTTAAAATCTCCAAGATACCATGATTCTTTGTCAATATGGTTAGAAGAATCAGGAGTAGTCGAAAATGTGTTATGCAGAGTTTTCTCATTCCTATCATTAATTGTGTTGACCAAATAACTCACTTTTACTTCTAGCCTATTAAGAGATTTGAGACAATCCGTTTGGAATTGAATACAATCATTTTGGGACTGAATCATGAATTTCATATTCTTTTCTAAGTCAACCGGTTCTTCTTGTTGTGGTTGGACTTAGAAATTAGAGTAAGTATCTTGATTTGAGAATTATTTGGGAGAATTGAGTCTGCTATGATTTGTACTTATTGAGTGGACTCAAGGAAGGCTTCAAAAGTCTTTTCTAAAGAAGATTTCTCTTCTATAGGTTGGTCTTGGTATGAATTATATGAAGCTGTTTGTTGGTAAGGTTGTTGATAGTAAGACTCGGGGGAGTTGTTTCCCTACTGACTCGGTGAAAGTGATGATGATTATCCCATTCTTGTTCATAATTCTGGGATTGAGGTATATATTGATTCGGATAAGACCAATCTGTCATACTTGATTGGGTAGAGTTAAAGTTATGTTATGCTGGGTTTGTAATATCCGAATTGAAAGAGGTTGGGGTAAAATATGGACTTGAGTTATAATCAGAATAATTGAAATTATAATTCATTTTCACAAGAACAAACAAAAACAAACAAATAAACAAATAAAAAATAAAGAAAAGTCTAGCCTATGTTAGGGTAGAACTTAGACCTAGACGACTCCTAACTGTTGATTATCCACAGGAGGTATATTGCAGAACCTAACTGCAAGTTAATCGGCCAGGTAGGGGTAAGATTGGTGGGAGGTATCCGTGCCTAAGCAACGAGCCTAATTATGCCAAACCACCAGCCTTCGGGGTTTCGCCCCTCAATCCCCAACCTTAAACACCGATTTGGCAAGAGTCAACTTCTAACAACTTCCCCCTTAGGTCAATCTCTATTTAAGTCTGAGATGTCCCTAGGGCCAACGTCTACTCAATTTTATGTTAGGCTGGGTTAGTGAGTGAGGAGATATTTTTTGGGCTAAGAAAGGGTAATGACTTCGTCACCTTATCTTGTTTAAGGATATGCCCTTAGTCTTTTAAGTGCAATGTACAAGTATAAAGCAAAAGGTAACATTCAAGTAATATAAATCACTCAAAATATGTTTCCTAAGCTATATGCAATGCACACATACCTTTGCTCCAGCACTCTTCAACAGTAATGTAAAGAAACAAAATAGACAGATGCCCTAAGATGCAGGAGTCTAAACATTTTTTAACATTTACAAAGCAACAAGTTACTGTTGATTAGAAATATGTACAGAGTGAGTTAAACAGATAAACTAATAACTGCAGAGAGCTAATCTCTGAAAAGCAACCTGCAAGAGACTACAGTTAGTAGTTCACCACAGTTGTGAGCTCTGATGCTCTGCCTTCTTGGACAGAGGCATAGAGTAGCAATATGTCCAGTGCAGCTCCTAGTTTTTTGTAATTAGCCCCTGTACACCAAAACAAAGAAGAAAAGGGGATTAATTCGTTAAAGTAAATTAAAAATATAGAAAATTTATCGTCCCTCCTCGACAACGACGCCAAAATTATGATCGAGCCAAACCTGCACAAAAAATACAGAAATTTAGAACAGTGCTAGGTCCTCAATTTTACCGTGTAGCCTAGGGCTAACGGGTCGTGATCCACAGGGAGGGACAGCGATGGAAGCGTTGTGTAAGTTTCTCTCTTTTAATTTATCGAAACAATTAATATTTATCTTCTCAATTTTATAAAAAGAAAATAAAATTATTATGTTAAGTTAAGAAGGAGATGGCAGAAGAAGAGATTGTGGTGTTGTTGTTTTATTTATATAAAAAAGGAAAGACTAAAATAAAAGAGAATTATAACTCTAAACTAATGAACTGAAAATGAAAACAAAAAGAGTACTTACCTCTACCGTTCAATCATAACAAAGACTTACCTCAGCTTGAAGTAAAGCAAAGCAAATAGAAAAGAATAAAGAAAGCAGGGCTTCGGCGAGATCGAGCACAATAAGGAAAAGTGGGAAACCTCTATTGATTGTTGATTAGTCTCTAAAACTGTATATTTCATACCACATCTTCATATTTATTTAATATTAAATTCTGCTAATAAACACCTCTCTTGCATGTTCTAGGTCCATGGTGTGCAATGAAGAAGAAAACCCTAAATCACCATTTTAATGGGTAATTAAAGGCCTAAAATATAGCCATTGACTTTGGAGAGCTGATTCGTCAAAACCAAGGGCCCAAAACCAGAAACCGGGACTTCCATCTGACAGGGGACAGACAGGACAGCGGCGGCCCTAGTAGGCCCACGGAAACACGACCTAGGCAACGTTTCTGCGGCCGTATGGGCGCGGCTGCGCCCGTGCTTCTGGCCAGCTGTTGCCAGCCTGGCTCTCTTCCCTGGTGCTTATAAAAACCCCCTGGGTTCTGTAGTTGGGAGATATGCAGAGTTTAGGATAGTTTTCATCTTCATTTTGTAGTTTAGGATAGTTTAGGCTAGTGTTCTTCTTCTTCCTCCTTTGTATTTTTCATTTCTTTTAGATCTTGTAATAGGAGAGAGAGTGGTACATGGTGAGGAAGAAAGAGTGCTTGTAATAGAAGGTGACAATCTATGAAAGGTGCTCTCTTAACTTATCTTTATTTTCTTCTCTCTAATCTCTTTTACATATGTAGCTAATTTTTCTCTCATGGCAACTAACTACTAACCACTAACTAGTCTAACTTCTTATTTGATAATCCACATGAATCTAATAGCCTCTACTTGGCCTTGCTCTTACAAGAGCCATTGATGGCTCATGATGATGGATCTAACACCCTCACATCTAAATCTCTAACAAGCTAACATAACTTTATTTTATGCTTGCTTTTATTGGATTTTGATGATTTAAGTGTAGCTTGCACTTGTTGGTTGAATTTGGATGTGAAAGTTAACATATGAGCTATGCTTTGTAACGCTCTTGAACCAAGGACTAGTGGTTGTCAAGGATAAATGTGAGGCAACTATCACTAAGAGGTTACCATGTTAGTAGAGTCATTAGTAGTTAGTAGCCATGGGTTTTCTTTATCTTTTCACTTTATTTTAGAAATATTATCAAAAATCACAAATATCTTATCTTCTATGTTTTCCACTTCTTTGTGTTTCACCATACTTCTCTTTTCATTCTTTCTTTTCTTTTCTTTTGATTCTTTAAAATATTGAAGAACTTTTAACACACACGTGAATCAACCGGTAAAACTTCTATCGCCTCCCGTCCTTATGGATTCGACTCGTTTTAACCTCTATGTTATAACGGAAGTATCGAGGAAGCCAAATCACACACACTTTAAATATCAATTACAAAACATACAATTTTTGTGCGCGATTTTCCCCCGATCAATTGTCACCTTCAATATCAGTTTCTTGAGAAAGAATTATAATAGTGTCACTCTACAATAACTCTTCCTCTCTTTTAATCATGTAACTCTCTCTAACCTAAGCTGTAAAGAAAAATAAAAATTACATAGAAGAAGAAAAGAAAACCTAAACTAAAGCTCTCCCTGAGATTATGTCTTTTCTGCCTTCGATGTATGAGGGTATATATAGGAGAAAACTGGAGGGATAGAAAGCGTATGAAGATAGGAAGAGATGGATATTTTTGAATTTAAATTCTCCCCTTATCTCCAAACTTGATTTGATTTATCCAGAAATTCAATTCTAATCTACAGCTTGTTGACATATTGATTGCTGAATATCCCTTATAAAATAATTGAATTGGAAAGAGTGATCAATAGAAGAATTGTAACTCTTTAAGTCGTCTGTCTGTAGCTTCTTAAATCATCAGATTTTGAGTTTCGATAGCAAAAGTTATGATTAAAATGCTAAAGTGTACCCAGCCTGAATCTGAATCTAAATTGCTTCATCTCATCCGTTGATCTTGTCTCTATCCATTTATCCTCTTAGATTTTTAGTTTGTCTTCTAGAATTGGTAAGATATCTATTTATCTTCAGTAAAACCAATAGGGTTTTTAAACAATCCATTTTTCTTTTAAAATTAGATAATATTATCTTCTCTGATATATTCAGTTTTCAGATAAGATAGCTTTTGAACTTTTAGATTTGAATCGATCCCCTTTCTTTTGAACTTTAATTGGATAAATTTCATGATTATCTCCTCCCTATCATATCCTACATGAATTAGGACATTAAGACAAGTTATTTGCAATATTCATTACAGAATATATGTAGGAATATAATAATATTTATGCAATATATGCGTCCAAATAAAGACCATTAGTTATTTTAGTAAATTTTGTAACCATATCATCAATGGACTCATTTTCATGTATAGTGAAGTTTTCATATTTGGAACACAAGAGATCAATTTTAACCCTCTTGACTTGTGATGTTCCCTCATGAGTGACTACTAGGTGTGACCAAATCTCGTATGCAGATTTGCTATGAATAACCCTAGCTATGTCGTCATCGTTCATGGCTTGAAGCAATGCATAGTGTGCCTTTGCATTGGCATTGAACTCCTTAGTGGCAATATCGGACCAAGTGTTCTCATCACCAGTGGGTACACTAAAGGGTTTAGTCATTGCCATTGCAACCCGGCTTCCTAGGGATTGTAAAAACACGGTCATCTTTACCTTCCATATGGGAAAGTTAAGGACATCAAACTTGGGAGAGGGGTCTTAATACCTTCGGCCATTTTTACTATAGTGGATGAGAATGAAGATGGCAATGAAATGATTAGCAGCTAAGATCTCTCTAAGGTTGTTAAGCTAAAAATTAGAGACCAGGCTTTGATATCAGTTGAAATTACAATTAGAGGGTGGTGAATAGGTGTATATCTAATCAAATAAAAATTCTAGACAATTTAATATGAAATAATGCAACCGATCACTCAAAACAAGACTTGAAGCTGGATTCCCGTGAAGGACTCTAAACTTCTCCTCGTGATTCCTCTAGATAAGAGTTGAGGTGCTCAATTGCTTTCTTGTTGAGATGAGTATTGATCGGCAAAAAAAATGAATGATAAATATGTAAATAGAGACAATAAAGCAATCGCAAACAAAAGAATTTATTCCGAGATTCGAGCCACCGCTCTATGTCCCCGCCTTCACTATCGTGAAGGATCTCACTATCCACCATTGGATCCTCCACAAAGGGACCTTACAATAAGGAATTACAACCACTCGGAGTACACAACTCCCTAACTCAATTCTCTACACCAGAGACAGCACAAAGCCAATTGAGATAACAAGCTCTTGGTGAGCAAGAGATCACAAACACTCTCTTTACAACTCTCTTACAAAAACCCTTATAGAGTAAAATGTAAACCTGAAGCTCAAGGATGTAAGTGAGAGTGGAAATCAGAAAAGAGAGATTTTAAGAGCAAAAAAACTCAATTAAAATTTTAAAAATAAGAGCACAAGAGAAAACTTAAAAAAATTTTCTCTTTGAAACCAAAAACTAGATTTTTAATAGAATTTCTTGTTATGAAATATTCAATCCTAATGACCATTTATATAGGTTTTAGAAAAACACTTTAAAATAGTTTACCAGGTCTAAAAAGGAAGAAATTGACCCTAGAAATTCAACTTTTCACGTTTTAAAAGAAACATGTTTAAAAATAGTTTTAAATGAACGGGTTGTTATTGCCAATCTGGCAGTGTCGGTCGACCGGCCGGTCGATCGACCATTCAAAAAATTTGACCGTTGGATCTCGGTCAACCAGTCGGTCGATCGTGTTTAACCGAGACTAAACGAGTTACAGTCGGTCGACCGCCCGGTCAACCGCAATAAGGGACCGGTCGACCAGTCAGTCAACCAAGAATGTGCACAACATGCACACCCCAATTTTCAGAGGTTCGGTCGACCGTGTGGTCGACCGTTATGGCCTGTAATAGCATGTCGGTCACCCGGTCGACCGACCTAGGTCAAAAACTGGGTTAAGGTATTTTTTTGAAGATAAAGAAAATTTTCAAATAATTTTTGTTTGAATTTTAGAAAAGAGAAGACATGTATAGCAGTGAGATACAAGTTCTAAACTGAGATAGAAATTTTTAAGAAAATGTGGAACATGTATCAAAACCAAGCAGGTCAAAATCATACTTTTGAAAACGTGCACTTTTATGTGTGTATATCTTTGAGCCTCAAATTTATATTCTACTGTTTAACAAACTAGTTTCTTACAAGGTTCTAATCAACTACAAGAATCTTCAAGTGGGCTTCTCTGATAGTGACGTTTGAGCAACGATGAATACTTTGAGTTATAATCTCGTTCTTGAGTACCCTTGAGCCATCAAGACATTCTTTTAGAGGAAGAAACCTGTTAGATCTTCTTGAACCTTATTAGATCTTTTTGAATCCTGAAATACACTCTTGAACTCGATCAGTACCAAATAACTTTGTTATCATCAAAACACAAAATCAGGGATTGTAATCTTTGGGCCAATAAAGGATGTATAAAAAGAGGTTCAATTGAAAATTGAGAAAACCAATAAAAATATAAGGCAACAACTGATAAGAGGCAACAAAAATTCCTCGAGAAAGAAGATATGGTGATGGTTATTGAAGGAAAGAAAGAATCCCAACTAAAAAGTCCCTACCAATCAACTAAATCCAAATTGAAACTCGAGGACGAGTTGTTTTGAAGAGGGAGGGACTGATATAGGAAGAGAATCAAGGCACAAGTCAATTTTCAATCTCAGCTGTCGATAACCCAATTTAGCTATCGACAGACAGCCTTCGACAGGATTTTTTTCGAGAGTTGAGCCACTACAGTCCTGCCGATAGGTCTGTTCAACTGTCGACAGACCTACTGCGTAACACGCTTTGAGTATTTAGGATCTTGTTATTAGATCCAAATTAGATTATAACTGATTTTGTGTTTCTTTATTTTAAATTTAGATTACCTAGATAGATTAGGATTCTTTTAATTCTTTTATTTCTTTTAGAAATAGGTTATAGTTTTCTAGTAAGAGTAGTACTCTTTGTAAGCCTATATAAAGGCCCTTATACTCTTTATTTTTAGCATCGAATTTTGATTAATTAACTTTGAGTTTTTCTCCAAATTACTCGTGGATTCGAGTTATTATCTCTTGCTCGTGGATTCGAGTAAATCGCTCGTGGATGCAAGTGTCGTATTCGTGGATTCGAGCACAATTCCTACCTAAAAGTTTTCAGGGTTTGTGGGTGCTAGAACGAAATCTAACCAGTGTCGTTCATCTTTCCCGCTTCTAACGTCAATTATCTCTCCCATTAGAGATTTGGATAAGTTAATGATCACCATAAATGATGTTTCTTTTTTTCAGGTTTTAATGCATGTATTCTATTCTTTAATATACATCCAATTTCATTCCATTCAAAGGCCTTCTCAAGAAAGATTACTAAAAATTTTGGGCACATCTAAATTTGAATTTAAAGTAAAAAGGAGGAATCATTTTCAGTCAGTAATCAATGTAATCTATTATGGAAAATGACCTATTATAGTGTTTATGAAGAAAAACTAGAATAGGTGAGTTAGTAGTTGCAGTAGTCAGCTACTTTTTTATATCGACCTATTGAAGTCAAACAAATTTAGGAGCCTAGATGTATGAATTTGATTTGGTTTCAAGGTTCTCAGCATTTTGATTGAGCAAGGCCTGAATGATGCAGGATAGAAGGGAGAGACTAGAATTTCTTATGAAGGACATTATTTTTTGTTCTTATTCATAGCAGAGCTTAGATGTACTCAGATCTATGTGTAAATATCAATTACTAGAAAGTACATTGTCAGGTATTACATATGGTTTCCCCCGAAAGATCTGGTACTGTGCGTCTAAATATTTCAATTGAAGTTGGTGTACATTGAGATAACATGTGCCCAAACATAAGCCGATGTAGCAGTACTACTAGGATCTATTTTTAAATTAAACGTTCAAAAAGGAAGGAGCTTATCTTGTTTTGATCGAAGCATGTGGAGCACTGTCCTTAAGAGTAGATCGCGTCCCTCTGAGAGAGTATCTTGGTGCAGTAGGTTGATGGCGGCCTATCCTCCAGGATTCAACGATCGCTGACTCTGCAAGCGTGCACTCGCAATGCACAGAAGTCGGCCTATCCTCCAGGATTGAATAGCTCGGTTTTATTTCTTTTAGACATGTAGGGAGCACAGAAGAGTTTCAGAAAATTTCAGAGGAGGAAGAAGATAGCTCAGTTGTATGTTTGAGAGTAGGGATCAGATCCTTTTTAAAGAGAGTTTTTCATCATAAAAATTCTTGAGCAGAAAACACAATCCTTGGACATAAAAAGGAATCTTTATTTTGCACAAAGTTCACTTCAGAACTTACACAGAGATCCTAACAGACCCAAATCTTTTAACAGAATATGGAAGGATACTATTTCTGGCCTAAATCTGACAGGAAATGGAAAAGATTTATTTTAATTTTATTTAATTCCAAAAAATAAATCAACTGGCAAAACTTAGAACACAATCCTTAGACATAGGAAAGAATCTTGCTAAAGATAGACTTCGCTTCAGAACTTGGACAGAGAGCCCAACGGACCCAAATCTTTTGACAGGATATGGAAGGATACAATTTCTAGCCCAAATCTTTTGATAAGGTATGAAAAAGATTTAATTTAATTTTATTTAATTCTAAAAATAAATCAACAGGCAATTGCCCATTTTTCTTCATCAAATCTCATTGGCCTTGTGTGCACACGAGCACCATAATCTCTAGGCTCATACAACACATTATGAAACAGACTTCTTATTTAAACACCATAAACTTCTTTTCCCTATTCAATGTGGGACTAAATGAACTTTGCATAATTTTGAAATACCTTCAAATACTAACAATCTCCGACTATTTCAAAATTAAAAAGGAAGGATAATAAGAACGAGAGAGAAGAAGAGGAATCAAAAGAGAAAACATTAGAACTCAATGCCTCAATAGTGGTGACTTTTAATCTCTGAACCACTACTTAGGATAAGTAGGTGTGTTCCACCGGAAGTTGGTGAAACATAAATTTTCTATGAGCCAATCTTTCTAATTATGGATTATTGACCTACTACCCACATATCATTCTCAGAACCGAGCTGTTCAAAATGGGTTGGCGCGAATCGATCATGTGCCCTACCTGAATATTCATGAGCGCTTTAGAGAATATGTCTACATTCTCATAGGAAGCAGCCTCACTTCCACACTAATATAGGTGGATCCATCAAGTGTGTATTGCAATTAAACACACCATCTAACAAGGGTTATGGTAATCCATTAAGAGCTAATGCTTATCCTTTGCACGTTGTAATTTACACTATCTATACAATAAGAAGGAACTTCTCAAATATAAAGATAATGATAGTGCATCACAAAGTCAACAAATGATTTGTTATTACCTATATGAATCTACTTCATGAGTTCGTCAATCACATAGGTTGGATTACCATCATCTTTGACTCTTTATAGACATAAGTCTTTACCATCATCTTTGACTCTTTATAGACATACGTCTTATTCCCCTCAGTGTATTCTCCACTAGTTTTCTCCCTAGTGGTTTGGTCAATGAATCACTTATATTAAGCTCTGATCTCACATAGTCAAGAGATATGATTCCATCATCCAGTAGCTGCTGTACAATTTTATGTCTTAGGCGTATATGCTTACTCTTTTCATTATAAATTTTATTCTTTACTCTAGCAATAGTACCTTGGTTATCACAATGAATAGACACAGATAGAGATGATCTCTTTCAAATTGGTATATCAATCAAAAAGTTTCTGAGCTACTCAGTTTTAGTACCTACCTTCTCTGAGGCAACTAACTCAAACTCTATAGTGGAGTGAGCTATGACAGTTCGCTTAGATGATTTCCAAGACACCGTACCCCTCCAAGTGTGAACACATATCCACTTGTGAACTTTAACTTATCTGAATCTAAAATCTTGTTTGCATCTGAGTATCCCTCTAGAACAGAAGAAAAACCATAATATGTTAAACTATAATTAATAGTTCTTTTTAGATACTTTAACACTCGATATAATGCTGTCCAATGGTCCTTATCAGGTCAATGAGTGTAACAACTTAATCTTCTCACGACATAAGCAATGTCAGGTCGTGTATAATTCATCAAGTGCATTAAACTATCAATGATTTGTGCATATTTAGATTGTGACACACTTTGTTTTTTATTCTTCCTTAAGTGAATGATGCCATCATAAGGTGTGAAAACACAAGTGCAGTCAAAATGGCCAAATCCCTTCAACATTCTTTCTATATAGTGTCCTTATGAAAGTATGATACAATCTAAATCTCTAGTTATTTTAATTTCTAATATCACATCAACTTCACCCATGTCTTCCATGTCAAAATTAGAGGACAAAAAGAAATTGGTGTCATTTACAATTTCTAAGTTTGTACCAAATATAAGTATGCCATCAACATATAAGCATATGATAACACCAATACTATCCTCAAATTTAGTATAAATATATTTATTAACTTCATTAATCTGATAATCATTAGAAACAAGAACATTGTCAAATTAATTATGCCAATGTTTGGGAGCTTATTTTAAACCATACAAAGATTTTAAAAGTTTGCAACTTTTGTGTTCATTTTCGGTGGTCACACAACCTTCAGGTTGGTTAATTTATATTTCTTCTTCCATTTCTCTATTTAAAAATGTAGTTTTAACATTCATTTGATATATCACAAGCTTATAAATAGATGTTAAGGAAAACAATACTTTAATACATGCAATTTTAGTTACAGGAGCAAATGTGTCAAAATAATCAAAGTCTTTCTTTTGAGTGTATCCTTTAGCAACCAATCTAACTTTAAATTTATCTAAGAACCCATCAGGTTTCAGTTTTCTTTTAAATATACATTTGCAACCGATCGGTATTGCACTTGGTGGTAAATCAACAAGTTCTCAAGTGTGATTTGATAATATGAATTTTAATTCATTGTTAATAGCTTCTTTTCAGAATGGAGCATCCAGAGAGGAGATAGCCTTTTTATAAGTGAGAGGGTCATCACCAACAAGAAATTAAAAAATTCTTTACCAAAGTCAATTTTTTTCTAGCTCTTTTACTTCTCCTAAGTTCAATCTCTTCATTATCATCAGATTCTTGTGCATGACTAGAGGATGAAGCATGAGAATATTTATCTTTATAGGTTTTCAATGGAAAAATATGCTCAAATAATTTGGTTTCAACAACAGTGTTAAATTCCATCATATTGTTATCACTTCTAGTCACAAGAAATCTACATGAAGCACTATGTTGAGTATAACCTGAAAGTACACCTAGAGGGGGAGGTGAATTGGTGCAGTGCTAATTTGAGATAAATAACGCAGAATTAAAACTTAATTGCAAACACACATCATGTAATTAAGAGTGAGTTCGAATTCTTCGTGAAAGGCTATGGAATTACTACTCGAGATTCCTCTAAATTAAGAGTTGAGGTGCTTTAAAAGCTCTCTTAATTCAACACAAGTGTGGGCACACAAATAATATCTAGCATGTATATGAATATGAATAATATATAGCAATGCAAGATATAAGAGAGATGAGAGTTGAGAGAGAAGATCAAACACAAACACTGGGATATGTTTCGAGATTTGAGCCACTGCTCTACGTCCCCGCCTTCACATAGAAGGATTTTCACTATGTCTATACAGGACCTTCTACAAAGGGACCTCCACCGAGAAATTACAATTACAAATTAGGAGTACACAACTCCACTACCTTTCTCCTCTACATAAGAGGAAGGCCCAAAGAAAAAAAAAGAAATACAACTTAGTAATCCAATGATCACAAGCGCTCTTGGTGATCATGAAAGATCACGAACAATTTTTCTGACAAAAACAAAGATCCTAAAGATAGATTTTAAATTGATAGCTCAAGTATGTAAGAAATCAAAGTGTTTGGAAAAGAAACATTAAAGAAATACTTCAGAAAAACTTCTTAATAGATATATAAAATAAAGAACAATATAGAATTCCATAGACTTGATTTTCTTTAATTTTTCAAAAATTTGAAAACAAAATAAAGATAAGAATTTTTGGCTCAAAAACTTCTTTTGAAGCTTGCTGAAAAATACTTAAGAAGCGGAGATTTTTTTGCATTTGAAAATCTTGTTGAAAACAGGCCTCAAAAACCCATATTTATAGGGGTCTGAAAATATAGTTGTTAAGGTCCAAAATAGGTCAAAAATGACCTGTCGGTTGACCGGCCAACGATTTCTGACCGTTTGAGCCGTCGGTGGACCGCCCCAAAGCAAACTTCTGTCGGTCGACCGCCCAGTTGACGAGGCCAGAACCAGAGAGCAAACTCTCTGGTCGGTCGACCGGGGCCAGATCCAGAGAGCAAGCTCTCTAAATCAGTCGACCATGCGGTTGACCGGCCCAAGGCCTAGCTATGTGCACATTCTGCGCACATCGATCGACCACCCCATCGACCGAACTCTGATCCGATCGGCCGATCGGTCGACCGCTAGAAGGCTCAAACCAGGATTTTAGGATTTAAAATGTATCTTGTTAATTCCCTAAAAATTCTAATTAAATTTCATAAAATCCACAAAAATAAGTTCATGTATATATTTGAACTACAATTATGTATGATCAAAATCAAACACATATTACAAACTATTTGAACTATTATTGTGGCTTGCAATTAAGTTTTAAACTGAAAACCGTATTTTTCAAAAGCCAAGTTCTAAATGGAAATCCGATTTTTTCAAACTTGTATAAATACAAAAATATGATATTGAAACACATTTTGAAGCATAGTGTATATGGATAGAATCCAATACAAATGTAAATGATATATCTATGTTTTTGACATTAAATTCAAAATAAGTTTTGATAAAAATAAAACATAAAACACATGAAGTAGATACATCAAAATAAGTTTTTAGACAATGTGAAACATCAATGCATATGGATGAAATTTAACATACATATAAACCATGTAAGATTTTTTTGATTTTATCTATTCATGAAACGATATATGTATATTCTTGAAAATCTAAAACTAGTTAAACTGAAATCAAAACTTTTGAACTTGTATGTGTGTGTGTGAATACTTGAGCATATCAAGACTAATCTATCCTTATATAAGATCTAAACAAAACTAAACAAACCTAAATCGAAGTCTTCTCATTGATCTTCATCTCTAAGATGACTCGATCCAAATAAGTTTGACTCCAACTTGAGTACTAGATGCGATCTTGACGCGCGAGCTCTTGAATCAACACGTGTTAGCTCCAAAACTTGACTTTGAATTCTTTGTTAAAGCTAAATACCAACTAAAATCTTGATCTATAACTGAAACTATATAAACACAAGATCATTAGTAACTTAACTTCATAAGTTAGTTACCATCAAAACTAACGTGAAGGGCCTTTGAGCCAATATAACTTATAAACATGCAGTCAAAGATTTTAGGTTCTAGTTTTTTTCTTTAAGATTCAAGTAGAAGAACTTTAGTTAGGCACCCCATAATTTTAAATAGTTAAGTATGGTGCATGTCCTTTTCAAAGTTCATACGGGGTTATACCTATTTTCTTATATGATATTCTATTTTGAATATGACAAGCAGAGAGTATAGCCTCCCTCCACAGTTTCAGAGGTGCACCAGAACTAATAAGTATATTATTCATCATGTTTTTGAGTATTCTGTTTTTTCTTTCAGCAACACCATTAGATTCGGGTAAATATGGAGGGGTAGTCTCATGAATTATGCCATATTGTTCACAAAATTCATTAATTGTTTAAGTTTATATTCACCACATCTATCCGATCTCAATCTCTTGATTTTCTTATAGTTGATTTTCAACTTCCGATTTTTATTTCAGAAATATTTCAAAGGTTTAATCTTTAAATCTCAACAGATAAACTGCTGTATATATAAAATAGTCATCAATAAAGGTGACATAAAATCTTTTACCACTTCTAGTTAAATTATTTTTTTAGGTCACTAAGATCACTATGAATAAGTTCAAGAAATTGAGATTCTCTTTATATACTTTTACATGATTTCTTAGTGGATTTAGATTCAACACATATTTCACACTTGTCAAGATCAGATATAGTTAAATTATGCAAGAGTCCTATATCTTTCATTTTCTTAATATAAGAGAAAGTAACATATCCTAACCTACCATCTCAAAGATCACAAGAGTCAATCATGTAAGTAGAAGAAGTAGATGCATTTTCATTCATTATTTCAAGTACATTCAGTATAAATAAACCCTGACTATAGTATCTTTTACCAACAAATTATTCTTTCTTAATCATTACAATTTTGTCAGACTCAAAGCAGATCTTTAACTCCAACTTTTTCAAGAAGAGATACTGAAATGAAGTTCCAACGAATCTCTCGAACATGAAACACATTTGTAAGAGAAAAGATTTTTCCAGAAATAAGCTTGAGAAGCACTTTTTCCTTACCCACAATGGGTGAGGGCCTCAAATCGCCTATGAATACTTGTTCACCATCATCAATAGAGGAGTAAGAAGAGAAAACTCCTCTATTGGTACAAATATACCAGGTTATCCTGAAATCAATCACCCAGTTCTTATTATGTGCAACCATGTTAACTTCAGAGATTACAACAATGATAATATCACTCTTTACAATGCTAGCTTGTGGTTTGGATGGAGCCTCACCAATCTTCCAGAACCTACACTATGCTGAGTAGTGCCCGAGTTTGCCAGACATAAAATAGTTTCCTTTCTTCTTGAAAGCAGAGTTAGGATTTCTTTTTATTTTAGGGTTCTGATTTGATTTGAAGTTTGACTTATGAATTATTTCTTTGGTTTAATCGGCTTACTTCAATTAGATTCGCCTTGGAGGTAAGCTCCTTGGCTCTTTCTATTTTCTCTCTTTTTATTTGTTCTTCTCTTCAATTCTAATATGATTTATTACGTCTTAAAGGTTCATTTATTTTCTTTTATGCTTCAATTCTTTCTTGTAATCTTTTTATGAGTCAGGTAGTTTTTCAATTAGGGCTCCAGAAAATAAAGGCTTCGGGTAGAGTGATGTATTCATTTTTAAGATCATCAATTAGAGCATGATATTCATGAATTTGAGAGAAAATATTTTTTTCATCAGACATGACAAAATTCTAAAAATTTTCAATAGCAAAATTTTGAGTTCCAGCATCTTTAAAAATGTATTTATTATTAAGATTTTCTGAAATTTCAGTTGCATTTTATAAGACAGTAAACATCAAACAATGCATTACTAAGTGTGGGAGAATGATGTGCCTATAAATTTTGTTAGCTTTTTTTCCAGTTTTGCAAGTCTTTTTCTTTCTCTGGTTTAGAGTCAGTTATAGTAAAGATATAACCAGTTACATCAAGTGTAGACAAAACTTTTTTTTACCATTTTTTAAAATTGGTTTCATTAAATGGTTCAATCCTAGAGATGTCAGGTAGAGACTTAATAGTAGTAGAAGCAACTGATTGTTCATCAAATGTGCATATTTTAGTCATATTTTTACATTTATTTTTATAAAATAATGTTATTTAAAAGTATTTTTGCTTAGTAATGTGCCGGCCTCTATAATTAAAAGAAAAAAGCTCAAAAGATTAAAAAGAAGCCCAAAAACCCAACAAGCCAAAGAAATTCACAGATAATCCTAATATTAATTGGAGATAAAGGAGAAAATCAACTTAAATTCAAGTTACTTAAGCTCCAAGTCAAAGATAAAAAGGGATAATTCAAATTTAAATTCGTATTTGGAGATGACTTGCTTCCAAAGTTAAAGAGAAAGAATATTCTCTCAAAATTCAAAGTTTAAATTATAATTCTAAAGATATACCTCTTGATGAATACGAGATGAAGCAATCATGTTTGGAAATAAGAAGGAAAATTTAAGTAAATTCGGAGTTCTAAATCAATTTAGACAGAACATCTTTAGCATTTTGAGCATAACTTTCGCTATAGAAACACAAATATGATGATTCAAGATGCTCAAATAGAGAACTTAAAGATTTATAATTCTTATGTTGATTACTATTTCTAATTATGTTATTTGATGAGTCATATTCAGTAATCAACATGCCAACTAGTTGTAAACCAATTCAGAATTGAATTTTCACATAAAATTTCAGATAATCAAATCAAGTTTGGAGATAAAGAGAGAATTCAAATTCAGAAATTGATAATAGCTTGCACTCCAAGTCAAGAGATAGGATATTATCTTAATATTCAAAGTTCAAATTCAAGTTTTGAAGATATATCTCTTGATGGTTGCACAACTTCTAATAGGAGTTTATTCACTACTTCTGCTATAAATAAAAAGTTAGAGCATAGAAAAATATCATCTCGAAGGAGAGATCAAAGCTTAGAGTTTTCTTTAATTTTTTTTCAAATGTTCATTGTAGTTTTCAATTTGAGAGAAAGAATTGTAAAAATAAGACGGAATGCTTATAATTGATGGTGACAACTCAATAAAGGTTCTTCTGTTCTTTTCAGTTTATCTCTTTTTATTTTTACTTGCTTTAATTGCTTATATACTTTCATCTGCTTTCTTTATGCTTTTTTTTAATCATGCTTTTTTATAGCTTGGATTAAGGAGAGTTTTATGACAGAAAAGAGAGGAAGAATTATATTTAGAGTAACAATAGATATAATATTCTTTAAAGATAGTTATATTGAGAGCGACATCCAATGAAACTATCCACTTTTCTTCTTCATTACTTAGCTTAATTGATCGCTCGCTTTTTTTAATTACTCCAAGGTATGTTCTTTCTTCTCTTATTTATTTTCTTTCTTGTTAACTTTGTAATCAAAACACCAAACAAAGAAGATCTTTAACTGGTATAGTAACTGAGAAAGGAGACTTACACAATGCTTCCGTCATTGTCCCTCTCTGTAGATCACGACCCGTTAGCCCTAGGCTATACGGTAACATTGAGGACCTAACACTATTTTAAACTTCTGTATTTTTTTGTGTGCACGTCCTAATGTAATGCCTGATTCCATAGGTAAGGGGACGTTATGGCGACGTACATACGCAAGAAGGAAATACGCAAGACGGAAATACCCTCACGTACGTACGCTAACCCTCATTACAAGGAATAAATATAATATTTACAATAATTTCAGCATGAATTAAGTACAAGAATACTTACAAAAGGGGTCAGTGATCATGAGACATATAGAAATATTGATAAATAAGGAAATAAAGGCTAAATAATAAAGATACTTATGAATGGTATCGATGACGAGTCTCCTATGTAGATCCAATGAAATATCTAACAATACGATAACTCGGATCTCCAACCTGAGCACACAAACTCAGGGTCGTCAGAAAGTGACCTAGTAAGTGGTAAAATGAAGGAGGCAGTAATATGTACAATAGTAATATAGGCACGATAATAATATATAATACATATTTATGTATCAGTAATACCATATAATAGGAATGTAAGAATCAGTAGAAATATAAACATGTCGTATTTTAATACCATCACTACCTAGCATGTTATCATCGGGTCATGTCTATAGTAGTATTCAATTTTATATAATAAATAATGTTGTATAGTGGTAATGTGATAGAAATGAACATGCAGATGTGCAATATGCAACATAACCATACTACTGTGTTGTGCATATACGGTAATGATGTCTGCAAGGTATATAGAAAACATAATATATGCAATGCAGAGTATATGTGTCCATGAATCGTGTGTTACCACATAGAGTGTAAAAAATTTAAGAAAGTATAATAAAGTATACATGTGACATGATTGTGAATAACATATCAGGAATAGTAACAAATATAAAGGGACCATACTATAAATGTGTCGAGCATGTCATGTGATTTATACAATAATAACAATCAGTACCACCTGATATTTTAATCAATCTCCTCCAGTGTTCCATACCACTGGCAGTTCATACCGGAGCCCGCACTCCGGACGAACCCATCCAAACATGGCCTAGGGTACCATAATCCGAACGAGAGAGTGACCAAATAACAAGCGTTTCCGATGTCACTATTGTTTATACCATTTTATTATGTTAATTGGAAATCCAATGGTCAAGGAGCTCTTATCGGGTAGGTGTATCCCGTGCATATTAGGGATCACGACCTTAAACAGACCCCTGGCTACTAAGACCAGGGCCCTTCGCTAAGAGGGGAGCAGGAAACAGGAAATAGGAGCTCATGGAGCTATATACAATCGGTAGCCAGCATTATCATCCCCTGTGGGACTAATAATGTGGATCCAATACATCCACTAGATAAGATCTAATCAACCGTCAAGTCTCCCTCATCCCCAAGTTATATTTATTATATTTAAATTACACAGTGTATCAAGAATAAGTAGAGTACATGATACATGTCACATGATAATAGGACTTGAGCACAGTTGATAGCATAAAACAAGATAACTGGAAACAGAAAACAATAGGTGTGGGATTCTAGAGGTAGCCCCCGTGGCTTGAATCCATATGGCACTTAGTTCCACACATCGCATATCAACAGCTCACATGTCCAGTAACAGGAATATTAATATCAGTAACGGGAAACAATCATATAACAGGAATACAAGAATATACATGCAATAATAATACATGTAATATGAATGATGATCCATATGACAAGAATATAGAAACAATCAATGCATGTATACCAGTGAATATATGTAACAATGATGTGTGAACATGATATAACTGTGTACCGAGCACTCAGGTAACCAATATATGAAATGATGGTATCCAGTGAATTGGTGTATCTATGTATCGGTAGAACATGAATAAGAAATAACAGTGTTACGTGTAATCGTATCTGTATAACGGTGATACATGTACATAAGATAACAGTGTCCCGTGTGATAGGATATCCAAGTCACGGTGCTTTAAGTGTATGAACACTAATGTTTAGTCTAACAAAATCTCTGTGTAACAGGTGTACATGAATATGCAATTCACCGTATGTAAACAACAGTGTTCGGTGTAATGCAGGTAAGGGTGGCTATATCATCTATTCGAGTGTCAAATACTTCTAATTATAATAACGATTACTATATTCTGAATACAATAGGTACCACCAAATTATTTTACATAATTATCTATTTTATCAAATTATTGGCTAATTTATTTGTGAAAATTATTAACTTCTGGATCCCGATAACTAAATAATCATCCATATATATCTATACATTTTATAATAACTCAGGTAATAAAATAACGTATGATTATGTGGATTTACCAACAATTACATTTTATTACACAATAATTATAATGATTTACGAATAATCAAGATTTATTAAATAAGGCAATCAATCAATTTTACTAAACATGATAAAATTTAATTTATAAAACAAAAGTTAGCTCTCTTTCCCACGATCGCAACGGTTCCAGGATCGTCCAAATCGGACTCGGATGCTCTACATATAGCTCGAACACTAAAATTACTAAAATGAATTAGATATGTAATTTAAATGGTCTAAAATGAAATAAATTTATTTAACAGGGGGTTTTCTAAAATTTTATCTTTATTGGGTTAGGATGTTATTGGGTCAGGTTTAGATCCACAACCCATACCCATTAATATGATGGGTTATTGGGTTGTTATCGGATTGGGTTTATATTCAATACCCAACCCAATAAGGTTACTGGGTTCGGGTTTACACCCGACCTAATATAACCACACAGCAGCAACAGTGCTGCTGCGCCGTTGTGACCAGCCAGCGGAGCTGGCCAACGGCGAAGGAGACCCGCGGACGGCGAGTCTAGCCACCGGCGGCGGTCAGTGAGAGAGAGAGAGGGGGGAAGAGAGAGAGAGAAGAAAAACATGAAGAAGAAGGAGAAGAAAAAGAAGGAGGGGCGGCGCCCGGTTGGGGGTGCGGTGGCGCCTGGCCACCGGCCGTCTGGCCGCGGGCATGGGTCAAGCCCGCCCCCTATCTGGAACAGAGATAGGAAGAGAGGGAGAGAGGGAGATAGGAGTGAGGAAGAAGGAGAGAGGGGGAGAGAATAAGAAGAAATAAAGATAGAGATTGAGAGGGAAGGGAGAATGAGAATTTTGAGAAAGAGAGAGAGGGTAAGGAAAGAAAAATAAAAAGGAAGAGAGAGAAAGGGCAGTGGAAGAAAGATGGTCGAGAAAGAGACATGGGGAAGAAGAAAAGAGAAGAGAAAAAGAAATAGAAAATGAATTTTATATTATTTTAATACGGTCAAATTTTGACTAGTTCGGAACAGTTCTCAAAAATTATAAAAAATAGAAAATATTATCTTGAGACCTAAAATGACAACAGTTCGAAGAAATTTCATCTGATTTGCAAATTAAAAATCCTGAAAGGTTTCACCGGTACTTGGCGACACCGGTTTAGCTGGATTTTGGATAAATTCAGAAAAATTCTCAAAAATACTCTAACATAGAAAATATGATTCTAAGATATCAGGTGAAAGCTGATTCTAAAGATTCAACCCCATGTACGAATTAAAATCGTAGAGCCGATTATCAGTATCGGTCGACACCGACTTCGGAGATTTTTCAAAATAATCCAGAAAAATTTCAGAAAATTCTGAAAATTATAAAATATTGAAATATAATATTGAAACTAAAATTGGCTCAATCTGACTATCTGAAAGGTCAAATTAACTTTTTACATCATATCGAGTATTAATACTGTGATACATACATCAAGGATCAGAGGGTTACACCTAAACTCAGATGTATATTTAAAAGATTTAGAGAAATAAGATAAAATCTAACTGAAGATCAAGGGTAAACAAATATTTATCTCCAATATTATCTCCAACCTTATTAAAATATTTTTTTCTGTTGGCAAGCGATTTTGTCCATATCTCCAACCTTATCTCCAACCTTATCAGAAGATCTTTTTTTTGTTGAGATAGTGATTTGGTCTCATCCTCAAGCCACTCTCCCCTTCCCATTTTTTCTATAAATATCTGTAAATTCAGAGGCAAAATGGAGGATCAAGTGGAGAATAGAATTGATTTTTGTATAAGTTTAACTTAGATTTTTCTTTCTCTTTTAATGTAATTTTATTTTTTTATGTAACTGAGATCAAAAAATAATTTCATGGGAGAACAAGAGTGATGCTTGTACTGAGAGTGAAATTTGTGCGAGTATTCTTCCTTTATTTTATTGTTATTAAATTTAATCAAAGTTTCTTTTCTACTCTTGTTTTTATTGCTTCTCTCTTCTGTGTTTGTGAATCCATACGACTCAAATAGCTTCGGAGTTGCCTCGGCCTTGTAAGTGCGTTGATGGCCTATGGTGATGAACAACCATTTCTATGATAGTATAGCTTGCACCTTCATTTCATAGTGAAGATCGGGAACGGGGAAGATCTCATCTGTCATGCTTCACTCGCCTTCAAGTAAAGGTACATCGTTGACAAGGATTCCATGTAAGTCATCAATCATAAGAGGTAGGAAAGTTCTTTAGCTTTATTTTCCTTTCTTTTACTCCTTAGTTTAGATCATCATCAACTCTCAACTCTATTCAGTTTTTCACTTTCTTTGTATAATTCTATTTTTTATATTCTCCATCTACTCCAACCTACCACTTTCACAAATTAACATAACTTATTTTTTCTTTCCTTTTAAAGAACAAGAGAAGAACTTTAATCATTTTAAGTAACTTAAAAGAGAACTTACAAAATGCTTCCATCGCTAGTCCCTCCTCGTGGATCACGACCCGTATAGTCACTCGCTATAGCGGTAGAATTGAGTACCTTGAACTTATGTTTTGTATTTCTGAAATTCTGTATTTTTGTGGTTTTTAAAACTCGATCACTGGATATAGAACCAGAGGAGGGAGAAGATGGTGATATATATATATATATATATATATATATATATATATATATATATATATATATATATATATATATATATATTTGGAGAAAAGAAACGGATATAGAAATGGATGTGAAGAAGACGGTGAAAGATAAAGAATTATTATATATAAATGAACGTGTATGTATGATATATGTGTATGTGTGATATATGTGTGTATGTACACTATGTGTGTATTGAAGGTATTACGCGTGAATGGTATGGTGGACATCGAAAATCCATAATATACTAATAAAAACTCTGACACTTATGCTTATACACACGAGTATTAATTGAACAATTTTGTTGAGACATTTATGATCACATATTTCTTGTATCATATACACTACACACTGCTAATACCATGTGATGTTGCGAATGGCAAGTGCACTAGTCATTTACAAGTAATAAAGTGATAGAGTAAAGTATCGAACCTACGAATGATTGCTATCTTATTAAGTACCAAAGATGTATTGACTCAAAGTTTTATTTAAAAGAAAGATATAGAATTGGAAGTAAAATAAACAAGAAAGATGTTGGCTTTGGATTGGAAAATCACTAGGGCAATTGATTTAAATAATTAATAATTCAAGTTAACAAGATGATTATGCTAGCAACTACATACTATTCATGTTAACAACTGAAAGTCCTTATCTTAACTAATATTCTCTCTTGAGCAATATTAATTCTAACCTCTAATACAATAACTTACAATCTCTCAATCTAGTAGATTTATAAGTTAGAGGAGCATTAAGCATCGTGGATCTTTCTAATATGATTGCACAACTTCTCCGTCTCAACGTACCAAGTTATGATTTCTTTTTCTATGATGCTATACTAGATCCTCTTCTCTCGATGTCAAACCTAGCATCAAAATAGTTGGGTACATCAATTAATTACTTGAGGAATAAAAATAGAAACTTAACATGATAATAATTTAACATGAAGAATAAACTAGTAAAATAGAATTATTACAAAGCAACAAGATTATATCTTCATATAAATTACCTATATCAATGCCCTAATTATGAAGATTTAGTTCATGATAAAGAAATTGAAAAGCAAAACAATAAACATTATTTCTATCTTTATATAGTAAAATAAGAGAGAAAGGGAAAGAATAATACTAATTTGGAGATTAAGTCTATTCTTAAATCACTGCTTCTCCTTTGATTTTCTTTTTCCAATGCACCAGAATTTCTTCTCCAAAAGCCAGAATTTTATATAAGAAAGAGAGAAACTAAAACCTAAATTACGAGGCTTGTTTTTATATTTGATTGATACAATTATGAGAGATTGTAAAGCTTTATATAGACCTCAGAGCCAATTACAATAACAAAAACATTAGGACTTCTCATCCAACCTCGGTTTGGTGTGAGAATCTAATTCTGAATTGGACTGCAGCTAGCTGGTGTTGATCATTGAATACGGGATAACAAACTTCTAAATTAAGAAACAATATCAACAGAAAAGTTGTAATCCTTTAAGTTCTCTTTTCATAGCATTTGAATCATTAAATTTGAATTTGTGTGGCAAAAGTTATGATCAAAATGCTAAAAAATGTATAGTCCAAATCTGAATCTGGATCTGTTTTCTGTTCTCTGATGAACAATGTTAGTTGCGCAACTGAATTTTTGGTTGGATTGGACCTTATATTTGGGCACATGCTTCTATACATTGTATAGTGTCTATTGGCAAGTTCTTTATGTCTCTGGATGTCTGTATCTTGAAATATAATGCTGCAATTATCTTTTTAACATCAATTTCCTACTTTTTCTTAATCTTTTGCTCTTTAATCTAATTCTACATAAACATAAGAAAATATACACGTGCAACATTAAATGTGTAACAAAAGTGGTATAAAAGTGGTACAAAGTATAGAAAATAATCACAATTATCAGCATGCTTTATTTAAAATTTATATAACTTCACTCACTGAGCTGTAAGCTCACACCCCTCAAATTATATATATTTCAAGTGAAGACTAAGGTAAAACTCGGCTTATGGCAAGGGCCTAGCATTGGAATAACATGGAGTACCCCTCGTGTCGGTCTACCCAGCTGTTTGTTATATTTGAATGCTTTGGTCACATGTATTTGTATAAAAAGTTGATGTTGCTGAGTTAAACAGATAGTTGATTATGTACAATTTGTTCATATATATATATATATATATATATATATATATATATATATATATATATATATATATATATATATATATATATATATATGGGGTTACTGTACCTCAGCCGACGGCTGAGAGAGTTTCTCAGCCGGCGGTGACGTGGCTGAATATATGCCACATATCGGTCGCAAAGTTTAGGCGCCAAAAAAATCAAAAAAATCCCGCCTAAAGAATCGTGAATCAAATTGATAAAAATACTCCTTTTTACTTCTAAACTAGCATAAACTCATCCACAAATAAAATTTACCTGAAGAATTTTCAGTTGAATATATCTACAGTTATAAAATTCCTAATTCTACTACATCGAAAATATAATAGAAAAAATTTGGATCAAGATAATGTGAAATAAACAACATCATTGAAAAGTAAAAAACATGTTTGAAACATAAAAAAACTATTGTTTTTTATTTAATTTTTTATATTATTTTATTTCGTGTTATTTTCAACTCATATAGGTTTAATAAAAGAAACTGAAATGAATAGAAAAATGAAATTTAATGTGGGGCAACCGTATATTAATTTTTCTATTACAAATACACAGTGTAAAAAAATAATGAAATACAATGGTTAATTATTTCGCATTCCTTAAACACAAAAAAATCATAAACAGACGAAACATGATATCATTCAGCACTCTGATGACAGACGCTGTCTTTTTTCACATGCCTTATGTAACAGAATTCTGACCATTTTACAAAGACTGCGATCATAGTCACAGTCATAGTATAATAAACTTTCGAACATTGCGACCATGGTCGCAGACATAATATAATATAACTTTCAATTTTATATGACGACTGCGACACTAGTCGCAGTCATACTATAACAAAAACTTTCTATCACTGAGTCCATGGTCGCAGACTTAATATAATATTACTTTCAATTTTATATCACGTCTGCGACCCTAGTCGCATTCCTTATTCGCATAAAAAATAACAGAAGGAACATGCTATCGTTCAGCACTGCGACCTCGTTCAGCACAGCGACCAAAGTCGCAATCTTTTTTCAACACTCCGACCAAAGTCGCAATCTTTTTTCGCATGCCTTATGTAACAAATTCTTGATAATTTTATAAAGTAGATTAGCCATGCGACCCTGAGATCAGTTCGCGTATATCACATCTTATAAAATACTTTATTAATTATACTGAATTAAATGAAGTAATTAATATTCTATCTACCATGATATAACAACAGTCTCAAAAAAGAGATGCACTAATATTAATCTCGATAAAGGAAAGATGTGCACCATACGTAATCTAAAGATATAGGAAAAACATTCTATAAAAAATTAATTTGTACTTCACATAGTAAACCTCTGGAAAAAAGGAACTCTTCGGATTCTCCCGCCATAACTCTTCAATTTAATATTTAATTTTTTTACCACCTTTCCAATACTCAACCGTCTCTTATAACAATTATTATTACTATTCATGTTCTTTCACATTATTGACCTTTATATAGTCCTTGTAACTAATATATTATCTCATATCTAAAAATTATATTTTTTCTCTTCCTTTTCAATTTGATTTCAAAAACTTTCAGAAAATAATTCATTCTTGAATCATGTCTTCCCCATCTTCTTCCTCTGAACACTCAGATTTCAACTTCAATCATTCCCCCACCGGTCCTCTTTCTTCAGGGTATTCTAGTGAATCTGATACCAGTCTGGACTTCACTCCTTTTGACTATCTCACTACATCAAATAATATTTTAACCGATCCTCCTCTTCATGAGGATGATGAAGTTTTCATGGGGCTTAATGAGGAGGAAATTATTCCTCTGCCACTTGATAGAGACATGCTTGATGAAAGCATGTCCTTTGATGCTGGAGGCTCGCTTTCTCCACAAGGATCGGATGAAGAGCTTGATAGAGACGATCCATTTTGGGAGTTTATCGATGAACCAAAAAACCCTCAAAAAGAGGAAGATGATGAGGAAATAAGTGATGAACAGGAAGACGAGGAGAATGAAGACGACGAATCTGCTTATGATGGTAACGACGACGAGAATTAAGATTTCTTGATCTTCTAATATTCAACGTTATTTTGTCTTCCTTTAAGAGCTTTTAATGCTCTTTTTTTGTAAGGTCTATTTCTGACCATATTATGTCATAAATAAAATTTACTTCTATCTGTAAAATAATCTTTCATATTTTTAAAATACATATAAAGTATAACGTATAGTTATTATTTCTGCATCTTATCTGCGATAATGGTCACAGTACTCATATAATAATTACATATGAAACTGCGATCACGGTCGTTGTCTAGTCATAAACAGTTTGATCATTTTGCATTTAATAAAGTTAAAAACAGCTACCATGGTCGCAGTCCAAAATTAAACTATATAAACAGATAATACTACGAACATGATCGCAGTCCTCTCAAATCAGTATATTTCACTGTATATTTCACTGTATATACAAAACTACGACTGCTGTCGTTAAACACTGCGACCATAATCGTAGTCCTACTTCGCATGCAATAAGTAAAAAAATTCATAGTTTATAGGCGGCTGAGACAACAGTTACAGTGAAGAGAAAATATATAAAATCATACGTAAACTGCGAATATAGTATCAGTCCTTAGTCACCGTTATTACATTTAACTTAGCAAAAAATTCATCCACAAAAAATGTTGTCGTAAGTACTGCGATCATAGTCGCAGTCCTTGATCGCATGCTATATGTAAAAAAAATTTAATAGTTTATAGGCGGCTGAGACAACAGTCACAGTGAAGAACAAATATATAAAATAATACGTAAACTGCGATTATAGTATCAGTTCTTAGTCACCGTTATTACATTTAACCTAGCAAAAAAAAACGTCCACGACTTGCTCTCGTTAAGCACTGCGATCATAGTCGCAGTCCTTAACCGCATTCAATATATAAAATAATAATAATAATTTATACATTACATGCAAAAAAAAAGTAAACTGCGACTATATTCAAAATCAGTAAATTTTAAATTAGTAAATAAAAAAATTAATAAAGAAGCATTCAAATTAGTTTCGTGATTTGATGAAATTGGTCGTAGTTTGGCCACAGTTATAAAAGATAATTGTGATAATATTGACTAACGTCAGAAATATAAAAAATAATAAACTATACAGATCCACTGTCTTTTACCGCAAGGACATTTAGTAATTTCAACTGTTTCAATAGGCGGGGCGTCCTTTCCAGTATGGCTAACAATGTGCCACGTCACCGCAGGCTGAGAGGGTCTCTCAGCCGTCGGCTGATATACATTTTTCTCATAATATATATATATATATCGAGGGAGACCGTATTCATTTATATATATATGAACAAATTGTCCTAGCCAGTTCTTGTAATATTCGATTTTTCCTCTCAATTACTCCATTTTGTTGTGAGTTCTAGGATAAGATATTTCATATTTAATTTCATTTTCTTCGCAGTAAGTGATAAAGGATTGGCTATTGAATTCATCACCTCTATCACTCCTTATTCGTAAAATTGAAGAATCTTTTTCCTTTTCAACTCTTTTCCTAAACACTTGAAAATGTGAAAAGGCTTGATTTTTATGTTCTAAAAAGAAAATCCAAGTAAAATGAGAAAAATCATCAACCAATACAAAAGCACAATGATTCCCACTTAGACTTTTGGTTTTAGTAGGACCAAACAAATCCATATGAATTAACTCCAAGGGTCGTGATGTAATGATATTCTTGATGGATTTGAAAGAGAACTTGGTTTGTTTCCCAAGTTGGCACGCATCGCAAGTGCGGTCCTTTTCAAATTTCAAACAAGAAATACCTTTCACCGCTTTCTTGTTGTTTATTCTAGATAGATGGTCAAAAGAAATATGGCCTAGTCTCCTATGCCACAACCAAGAGTCATCATTGAAGGCATTCAAACATGTGGCATTGCATTGCATATTAGACATATCAATCATGTATACATTGTTTCCACGAAATCCGGAAAGTATACATGCATTAGTTTGTCTATCAAATATATTACAAACTAAGTCATCAAAAATCACATTAAAACTTTTATCACAAAGTTGATTAACACTTAAGAGATTATGCTTGAGGCAATCAACTAAAGCAACATTCTCAATCATAGAAGATGAACCAAGTTTAATGTTACCTATACCAACAATCTTTCCTTTGGAGTCATCTCCGAAGGTGACGGTGCCACCTTCATGGTATCTTGATAGGGTTGTAAAGGGATTGATATCCCATGTCATGTACCTTGAGCAACCACTATCAAGATACCATCGCTCTCTATATTTTTGAGCTTTGGAGTGTACCTACATCATGTAACACAATTGTTGACTTTGGTACCTAAATTTTCTTGGGTCTTTTAATATTAACATTACGAATCCAAACATGATTATTTGAGGCATTTATTCTATCAAAACAAAATTTAGCCCAGTGACCCTCTCGGCCACAATAAGTACATGAATAAATTTTACCATACATGAATGCATGATGAGTATGAGGAGTGTGAATGTTTGGTTTGTGAACATGTTTAGCATGATGAGAGTGCAAGTGTTGAGACTTGTGAGCATGGGTGTGTGTAATGAGTTTGTTTCTTTGAGATATGTTTCTTAGGAAACATAGCTTCCAATCGAGATTTGTCAAATTCACATTTCTTTAAAACTTCTCCTAAAGAGTTAATTTTATTCTTTAGCATAGAAATTTCATCTTTATCTATTTGTGAAAATTTAGCTTTACAAGAAATCTTATTAGCATAAAAATCTTTTTGAGTAGAAGTGAGAGTTGAAAACAAATCATCCTTTTCTTTTGTGAGTATGAAAACTTTGTAGTTAAGAGTTTCGTTTTTCTTTTCATTTTTAAATATTTCTTTTTAAGAAAATCATAATTGTGAGATAATTCTTTAAAAGCTTCTCCCAATTCATCCATAGATAGTTCACAATCGTCAATAGATGTTTCAGGGGTTACCTTATTTGTGTTATCATTTGCCATGAAACACATGTGGGTCATGTCAACTTCTTCGTTGGACTCACTCTCCGAATCCCATGTAACCTTTAAGGCCTCCTTCTTGTATGGCTTCTTGGAGGTGGAGGGTTTGCTCTTATTTTTCAGACACTGCGCAACGATGTGCCACGGCTTCCGGCAATTGAAGCAAATGATCTTCTTTTCTTCCTTTCCTTGCCATTTTCTTCTATTTTGAAATTTTGCTTTGTTGTATATTCTCCGAACATTCTTCACAAGAAGAGAGAGATCTTCATCATCCTCTTCTTCATCATCTTCGTCAGAGTAGGTGGAAGAGCTTTTGAAAGCGATTGCCTTCTTCTTTAGAGGAGCCATCTCTTCTCTAGCCTTTCTTTCCATCTCATAGGTCTTAAGGTTGCCTATAAGCCCAATGAGCTCCATTTCCTCCTTGTCATTAAGCTCTTTCAAGGTACCTTTGACTTCCCAAGATGGAGGGAGTGCACGAATGATCTTCCTCACCTTTTGATCGTTGTCAATGCCGTCACCTAAGAAAGCAAGAGCATTAGTTATCTTTGTAAATTTAGTGACCATATCATCAATGGACTCATTTTCTTGCATGGTAAAGTTTTCATATGGGAACGTAAGAGATCAATTTTAGCCCTCTTTACTTGTGATGTTCCCTCATGAGTAACTAAAAGGTGAGTCCAAATCTCATATGCGGATTTGCAGTGTATGACTCTAGAAATATCATCATCATTAAGAGCTTGAAGCAAGGCATAGTGTGCCCTAGCATTTGCATCAAACTCTTTCGTAGCAATATCAGACTAAGTGTCCTCATCGCTAAGGGGTGCGCTAAAAGGTTTAGTCACCGCCTTTGCAACCCGGCTTCCTAAAGATTGCAAAAACACGATCATCTTAACCTTCCATATGGGAAAGTTAAGGCCATCAAACTTGGGTGGGGTCTTAATACCTTTGGCCATCTTTACTAAAGTGTATGAGGATGAAATATGAAAAAGATGATTAGGAATTAAGGATCTCTCTAAGGTTGTTAAACCAAGAAACTAGAGACCAAAGCTCTGATACTAATTGAAAAACACCTAGGGGTGGTTAGGTGTTATGCTAATCAAATGCACTTTCAAAAATTAATTAAGATGTATGAGTCAAGCGATCACTCAAAATAAGAAATTGAAGCCAAATTCCTAGTGAAGGGCTCTAGAACTTCTCCTCTTTGATTCCTCTAGATGATGAGTGGAGGTGTTTAATTGCTTCCTTGTTGATATGAGTATAGACCGAAAATGCAAGAAGATGAAATGAATGCAATATGAAAACAAGACAAATAGTATCACATGTATGAGAATGTAAAGCAATAAAGAGTAAGAAGAAATCAATCGCAAACATAAAAGAATTTATTTTGAGGTTCGAGCTACTGCTCTACGTCCCCGCCTTCACCACTATGAAAGATTTTCACTATATCCACAAAGGAAACTTCCCCACAGGAGCCTTATACCCAAGGGATTACAATTGGTCTACATAAAACCGGAGTACCCAACTCTAACAATACTATCCTCCACAAAGAGGAACCACAACTTAAAGGAATACAAGTCACTTGGTGATTTAGGAAGACCACAAATACTCTCTTACAACTTCTTATAGAGTGGAGTATGATTTTAGGCTCAATAAGTAAAGTGAGTGAAAATTTTTAGTAGTAAAGATTTAGAAGACTTGAAAACCAACCGAAAAATTTTGCAATAGGAAGAACTTTGAAAATGAAAAGCAATGAAACACTTTTTCTCTTAAAAACACTTGAAACTTGGATATTTTTCTTGTGGAAAACCAAAGACCCATGACCTCTATTTATACGCAAGGGATAAATACCATTCATAAGTGATACTAGGTCATTAGGGTGAGTTTAACCACTTGGGAACAAGAAATAGCTGTTGAAACCCATAAAAAAACAAAACAGATCCAAAATAGAGTCATTGGTGCCAGTCTGGACCAACTGCCGGTCGACCGACAAGCCACTTGGCAAATAGCCATTAGCTCCGGTCGACCGCCCGGTCGACCGACGGGCAATTTTAAAAAGAGATTCTTGAACTGCCGGTCGACCGGGCCGGTCGACTGGCACAAACTGAGAGCAAGTGACATGCAGTCGATTGACCGGTCGGTCGACTGCAGTGGTTGACGATCGACCGCTCCGATCGACTAACAAACGTGCACAGCTTGCACATCTACGGTCACAAGGCCCGGTCGACCGGCCGGTCGACCGTTTTGGCCTGAAACAGTTATAATCGACCGGCCGGTCGATCGTTATGGCCTGAAATAGCTTTAAAACAGATTTTTAAACTTGAAAATATTCTTAAAATATTTTGCATTGGTTTGAGGGTAATGTAGCATAGTATAGGAGATAAAATACATGTTCTAAATTTGATATAAAAATTTAAAAAATTATGAAACATGTATATTAACCAAACATGCAACAAAACCAATATTTCCCAAAACTTGTATTTTTGAAAAGTGTATCTTTGTGTGTGTGTGTGTGTAATTTCTCGAGCACATCTGTTATATCGTTACTATTTAACATACTAAAATCTTACAAGGGTCTAGGTGACTACAAGATCTTCAATTCAGGCTTTTTCATTTGCATCGTTGAGTTGAATTCTTGATCCCGTATTTAAGCCATCTTGAGTCAACACCACCTTCCTTTAGGGGAAGAAACTTTCTGAATCCTTAGAACCCTGAAATAATTTTAAACACTTAAATTAATTAGTACAAATAACTATATATGTTTTGTGATCATCAAAACTCAAAAACCGAGTGATTGTAACGTTGGGCCAATACATATTTATGTGCTTGACACAATAAGTCTCTACTGACAGTAACCACATCAAGTCCAATATCACCATTATCATTTGTTCTATTAGTATACACCCTCTTATGAAGTCCTATAGCTTCAATATTTGATAAATATTCATTAAAAAATTCAACTGCCTCTTCATATATATAACATTCAATAATACAACATTTAGGTCGATTTTGGTTCCTCACATACCCTTTTAATATTTTTCATGTATCGCTCAAATGAATATATCCACCTCAAAAAGACCGGACCATATAGTTTAATCTCTCCAATCAAGTAAATAGTTAGATGCACCATGATATAAAAAAATGAAGGTGAAAAATAGATCTCAAGCGGACACAAAGTAACTACAATATCCTTCTGTAACTCTTTTAATTTTTTCGGTCAATTACCTTGCTATATATTATATTGATGAAAAAGCAAAATCGGGTAATGGCATGGCAGACATGTCTCAATAATATAGAATTTATAGCTAGCTACATTTAACAATTGTTGCATCAATGCATGACAATTATGTGATTTCAGTTCAACTAGCTTTAAATTTTTCATTGAGACGAGACTTCGAATATTGGATGAGTAATCACTTGGCACCTTAATTCTAGCTAGACGCTGTCATAATTCTATCTTCTCTTTTCTAGACAAAATATGTGTTGGCCCAAGGTTACAATCACTGGTTTCTTGTTTTGATGATAACAACGCATATGTAGTTATTTAGTACTAATTGAGTTCAAGTGTTCAAGCATGTTTCAGGGTTCAAAAGGATTCAAGAAGTTTTCTTCCTCTAAAGGAAGGTGTTGAAGACTCAAGGGTATTCAAGTATAAGATTGGAGCACAAAGCACTCGACGTTGCTATTGGAGAAGCCCGCTTGAAGTCACTTTTAGTTATAAAAGAACCATGTAAGAAAATAGAATGTTAAAAGGTAGAATATAAATTTGATGCTCAAGAAGTCACACACACAAAAATACACGTTTTCTAAAATACAAAGTTTTTCTCGTATTGGTGTTTTGCATGTTAGGTACTTAATACATGTTTCAAATTTTTCTAAAATTTCATATCATGTTTAGAACATGTATTTCATTGCCCATACATAGCCATCTTTTTAAAACCAATACAAAATATTTTCAAAAATAGTTTGCATTTCAAAAATTCTCAGAAAACTCTGTCTTGGTCTAGGTCGATGGACCATCTGGTCGACCGTAGCCTAGTACAGGCCAAACGGTCGACCGAGCGGTCAACCGCCCTTCTGGCAAAGGGTTGTACACGTTGTGCACATTAGTCAGTCCACTGATTGGTCGACCACTAATCCCTGGGTCGACCGAGAGATCGACCGACTGGCTCACCCTACTCTCTGTTAGGGTCCGGTCGACCGAGCGATCGATCGACCACTTTAGGACATTTTTTTTGAATTGAGTACATTTGACCGAGCGGTCGACTGTGCCAACGGCTAGTTCTGTGATGAACGGCCGGTCGACAATTGTCCTGTCATTAGCTTATAACTGCTATTTTTCAAAAATCTTTTTTTCTCTTTAAATTTTATATGGCATTTTGACTTCTATGGGTCAAATTATTCCCTTTATGACCTGATGAACTATACTAAAAGTGTTTTCCTATTGCCTATATAAAGGGTCATTGGGATTAGATTTAAATGCAACAAAATTCATTAGAAAAATCAAGTTTGCTTTAAAAGAGAAAAGTTCTTTAAAGTTTATCTAGTTTTTTAAGTTCTTTCAATTCCAAAGCTTTTAAATTGGTTTTTCAGCTCTTAAATTCTCTCTCTACCTGATTTTTACTCTCACAAACTCTTTGAGCTTCTATTTATATTTATTTTATAAGAAGTTGTAAAGAAGAGAGTGTTTGTAATCTCAAGATCACCAAGAGCTTTTTAAAAACTTAATTGGCTTTGTGCTACCTCTTGTGTAGAGAATTGAGTGACAGAGTTGTGTACTCCGGATCAAATTTCTTATTGTAAGGTACCTTTGTGAAAGTCTTATAGTGGATAGTGAAATCCTTCACAGTGGTGAGGCGGGGACGTATAGTACTGACTCGAACCTCAAAATAGATTTTTCGTGTTTGCGATTACTTGTCTCTATCTTTGTTGCTTCTATTTCATTTGCTTACATCTTATTTATTCATATTTGTCGGTCTTTACTCACATCAACAAGAAAGCAATTGAGCACCTCAACTCTTAATTTAGAGGAATCATGAGGTGAAGTTCAGAGCCCTTCACAAGGAATTTGATTTCAATTCTTGTTATGAGTGACTGGTTAGCATCATTCATCATAATTAGTTGTTTTTCACATTTGATTAGCATTACACCATTCACCCCCACTCTAGGTGTATTTCAATTGGTATTAGAGCCTTAATTTCTAAAGTTTGCATTAACCACCTCAGAGAGAGCCTATTTGCTAATCACTTCATTCATATTTTCTTTTTCCATTCACAATAGTAAAAATGGCTGAAGAAATTAAGACCACTCCTAAGTTTGATGGCCTTAACTTTCCCATATGGAAGGTTAAGATGAGTGGGAAGGTTAAGATGATCGTGTTCTTGTAATTCGTAGGAAGCCGAGTTGTAAAAACGGGGACCAAACCTTTTAGTATACCCGATGGTGATGAGGACACATGGTCGGATATTGCTACCAAGGAATTTGATGCTAATGCAAAAGCACACTACGCATTGCTTCAAGTCTTGAATGATGATGACATAGCTAGGGTTATTCATTGCAAACCCGTCTATGAGATTTGGTCACACTTAGTGGTCACAAACGAGAGTACATCACAAGTCAAGAGAGTTAAGATTGATCTCTTGCGTTCCCAATATGAGAATTTCACCATGCATGAAAATGATTCTATTGATGATATGGTTATAAAGTTTACTAAGATTACTAATGACCTTGCTTCTCTAGGTGATGCTATTGATAATGACCAACAGGTGAGGAAGGTCATTCGCGCTCTACCACTGTCATGAAAGGTCAAGGCTACAACATTAAAAGAGCTAAATAAAAAGAAAAAGATGAAGCTCATAGGCCTTATCGAAAATATTAAGACTCATGAGATGGAGAGGAAGGCTAGAGAAGAAACGGTGCCCTAAAGGAAAAAGATGATTGCTTTCAAGTCTACTCCTTCCGACGATGATGATGAAGAAAAAGAAGATGATGAAGAGCTTTCCCTCCTTGTGAAAATTGTAAGGAGGATGTACAACAAAACTAAGTTCAACAATAGAAGACGATGATAAGGGAAGGAAGACAAGAAAATTATTTGCTTCAATTGTGGAAAGTCGGGACACATTGTTGCGGAATATCCGAAAAATAAAAGCAAACCATCTACCTCAAAGAAGCCCTACAAGAAGAAACCTCTCAAAGCAACAAGGGATTCAGAAAGTGAATCCGAAGAAGAGGTGGACATGACAAATGTGTGTTTCATGGCTAATGATAACACACCCAAGGTAACATCCGAACCATCCTTAGATAATTGTGAATAAACAATAGATGAATTGGGTCAAGCTTGAAGAACTTTCTCATAACAATGATTTTCTTAAGAAAAAATATTTGAAAATAAAAAAAATGAAATTCTTCAAATCAAGTTGTTGTTCTTTCAAAAGAAAAAGAGGTTTTGTCATCTACACTTACTCTTACACAAAAAGATTTTGATGCATACGAAGTTTCTTGTAAAGCAAAATTTCCTTTGATTGATGAAAATGAGATTTCTATTTTAAAAATTAAAATAATACTTTGGGAAATATTTTAAAGAAATGTGAGTTTGGTAAGGCTAAATTAGACGTCATGTTTCCTAAGAGACACACTCCAAGAAAACATGTTCATGTTTTTCATGCTACTCATGCTCAAATCCATACTCATCAAGAACAACATGCTCACACACATCATGCTAAACATGTCACACTTATTAAGCATGCTCATATTTCACATACACATCATGCATTTATATATAGTAGAATTTATACTTGCACTTATTGTGACCGGAAGGGCCACTTAGCTAAGTTTTGATATGAATGCATTAATGTTTTAATGATCATGTCTGGATCAAAAGAAGTAACACTATAGGATCCAAGAAAATATGGGTTCTAAAATTAACAACTCTTTTATCTGATATAGGTATACACCAAGGCTCTAAGACGTAGGGAGCGGTGGTACCTTGATAGCAGTTGCTCAAGACATATGACTTGGGATATCAATAACTTTGCAGCCCTATCAAGGTATAATGAAGGTGACACTGTCACCTTCGGAGATGATTCAAAAGGCAAAATCATTGGTATAGGTAATATCAAAATTGTTTTATCTCCTTTAATAGAAAATATTATTTTGATTGAAGGTCTCATGCATAATCTCTTGAGAATTAGCCAACTTTGTGATAAAAATTTTAAAGTTAGTTTTAATGATTTAACTTGCGATGTTTTAGAAAAGAAAATGAATATTTGTGTTCTTTTCAGTTTTTGTAAAAATAATATTTATATAATTGATATGTTAAATTTACATTGCAATGCTACTTATTTAAATGCTTTTAATGAATACTCTTGGTTATGACATAAGAACCTATGCCATATTTCGTTTGACCATGTATTTAGAATTAACTCTAAGGAATCGATGAAGGGTATTCCTTACTTGAAGTTTGAAAAGGACCACATTTGTGATGAATGCCAACTTGAGAAACAGACTAAGTCCTCTTTCAAAGCATTCAAAGATATTATGACATCTAGACCATTAGAGTTGATCCAGATGGATTTGTTTGGTCTAACAAAAACCAAAAGCCTTAGCGAAATTTGTTTTTCTTTTGTTTTAGTTGATGTTTTCTCTAGATTTACATGGGTTTTCTTTTAGAACACAAAAATGAAACTTTTTTGTATATCCGTGTTTTTAGAAAAAGAGTTGAGAAAGAAAAAAGTTTTTCGATTTTGCGCATAAGGAGTGATAGAGGTGGTGAATTCATTAACCATTCTTTTATCACTTATTGTGAAGAAAATGGAATTAAACATGAACTATCTTGTCATATAACTCCACAACAAAATAGAGTCGTCAAAAGAAAGAATTGTACTCACCAAGAGATGGCTAGGAAAATGATTAGTGAATACAGACTCCCTCAATATTTATGGGCCGAAGCCGTAAACAGTTCATGTTACATATCGAATAGAACTTATTTTTACAAAAACACTTCAAAACTTCTTTTGAGATCTACTTTTCGAGAAAACTAAATGTTTCATATTTTAGAGTTTTTGGTTGTAAATGTTTAGTTTTGAACATCAATGATAATTTAGATAAATTTGATGCCAAGTCTTATAAAGCAATATTTTTTGGGTATTCAAATTATAGCAAGGCCTATAGAGTATTCAATAGGTCTACTTTGAGTATTGAAGAATTTATACATGTCAAGTTTGAGGAGTCTAATGCTTTTGTGAAGAATGTTATAGAAATTGATTCTTTAGTTGAAAACATGGAGAAAATATCCTTGAAGGACTCACCAATGCAAGAAGACAAGACGAAGGATGATGGACATGGTGAAGTTCAAGATGTTGAAGTGGAGTCAACTCAACCACTTTCAAAGAATTAGAGATATGCTACAAGTCATTCCAAGGACCTCATCATAGGTGATGTATCCAAGGGGTAACTATTCGCTCCAGACTCCATGATATGTGTGACAATTTTGCATTCATTTCACATATTGAACTCAAGAATTTTCTCGAAGTCGAGGGCAAATCATATTAGTTGCTTAAAATGCAAGAAGAGCTTAATCAATTTGAGCACAACCAAGATTGGCACCTTGTTCCTAGACCTCATGATAGACCAACTATTGGTACTAAATAGTTTTTTAAGAACAAGTTGGATGAGTCAGAAAATGTTATTAGGAATAAAGTTAGGTTAGTGGCCTAAGGTTACACTCAAATTTAAGGTATCGATTTTGAGAAAACCTTTGCACCCGTAGCATGGGTTGAAACCATACGGATGACACTTGCTTTTGCTTCATTCAAATATTTTAAGCTTTTTCAAATGGATATTAAAAGTGAATTTTTAAATGGCTCCTCTCGAAGAGGAGATGTATGTTGAATAACCCCCCGGGTTTGTTGATCCTACACATTCAGATTATATTTTTAAACTTGAAAAAGCTTTATATGGTTTAAAACAAGCTCCAAGAGCTTGTATGAAAGACTTTTGACTTTTCTTATTTCAAATGGTTTGTGAAAGGTAAAGTTGACACAACATTGTTTACAAAGCATATAGATAGTTATCCTTATTGTATAGATTTATGTTGATGATATCATATTTGTATCCACTAATGAAGTGCTTTGTAAGGATTTTGAATCATGCATGAAGAAAAAATTCAAATGTCTATGATGGGAGAGCTCAACTACTTTCTTGGACTCCAAATCAAGCAAAAAAGTGATGGGATTTTCATAAACCAAGCCAAATACACAAGAGAACTTATCAAGAAATTTAGATTTGAAAATGCAAAGACAAATAAGACTCCCATGGTTACCACAACAAAGCTTAACAATGATGAACAGGGTAAGAACATTAACATTAAACTCTATAGAATAATGATTGGTAGTTTGCTTTATTTAACGGATAGTAGGCTGGATATTATATTTAGTGTGTGCCTATGTGCTAGATTTCAATCTTGTCCTAAAGAGTCCCACTTGATTCAGTAAAATACATTATTAGATATCTTAAGGGAACTATTAGAATGTGCTTGTAGTATCCGAAAATCAAACAATTTTCTTTGACGAGTTTTTCGGATACTGACTATACCAGTTGTAGAGTGGATAGGAAGAATATAAGTAGAACTTGTCAATTTCTAAGAAATTGTCTTATTTCATGGTCTTCTAAGAAATAAAATTCGGTAGCCCTCTCAATCACCGAGACGGAGTATGTTGTTGCTGGAGTTTTTTGTACACAAGTTCTTTGGATGAAACATACTCTCCTTGAGCATGATTTGTAATATGATCATATCAAAATATTTTGTGATAACACTAGTATTATTCATATGACAAAGAATACAAATCAACATAGTAAGATAAAGCACATAAAAATTCGATATCACTTTCTTAGAGATCACTGTGAGAAAGGAGATATTGAAATTGATTATGTTTCCACTGATTTTCAACTTGCGTACATTTTACTAAACCACTAGACTATATAGATTTTCATTCATTTGTGGTGAGTTAAAAATTTGCGTTATAGATTCATGAGTTTTGAAATAATTTTCAATTTCTACTCGTATCATGTGTTCTTTTCTATTTTCTATTGGATTCGTATGTACTTGTATATCTTATTCCTTTTTGATGCATGACAAAAGGGGGAGAAGTATTTGGGTAGTTATATTATTTATTTGGTAGATAACATGAATATCCATAAATATCCATTTCTTGTAAGCATAACTTGAGGGTAGCTTTTTCAAACTCTTTCATATCATTTATTTTAAATAACTCATATGCTTTGTCATCATCAAAAAGGGGAGATTGTTGGCCCAAGGTTACAATCACCGGTTTTTTATTTTGATGATAACAAAACATATGTAGTTATTTAGTACTAATCAAGTTCAAGTGTTTAAATGTGTTTCAGGGCTCAAAAGGATTAAGAAGTTTTCTTTTTCTAAAGGAAGGTGTTGAAGGCTCAAGGGTATTCAAGTATGGGATTGGAGCTCTAAGCACTTGACCTTGCTATTGGAGAAGCCCGCTTGCAATCGCTGTAGTTACTAAAGAAACTTGTAAGAAAATAGTATGTTAAAGGATAGAATATAAATTTGATGCTCAGGAAGTCACACACACAAAAATACACATTTTCTAAAATACCAAGTTTTTCCCGTAATGGTGTTTTACATGTTAGGTGCTTGATACATGTTCCAAAATTTTCCAAAATTTTATATCCTGTTTAGAACATATATTTCATTGCCCATACGTAGCCATCTTTTTAAAACCAATACAAAATATTTTCAAAAATAATTTGCATTTCAAAAATTCTCAAAAACTCTGTGTTGGCCTAGGTCGGGCGGCCGATCAGTCGACCGTAGCCCAGTACAAGCCAGAATGATCGATCGAGCGGTCGACCGCCTTTCTGGCAAATGGTTGTGCACATTGTGCACGTTAGTCGGTCGACCGACCGATTGACTGCTAACCCTGCGATCGACCGAGAGATCGACCAACTGGCTCACCCTACCATCTGTTAGGGTCCGGTCAACTGACCACTTTAGGACTTTTTTGAATTGAGTCGGTCGACCGTGCCTAACGGCTAGTTCTGTAATGAATGACCAGTCGGTCGACCATTGTCCTGTCATTAGCCTATAACAGTTATTTTTCAAAAATCTATTTTTCTCCTCAAATTTTAAATAGGTGTTTTTGACTTCTATGGGTCAAATTATTCCCTTTATGACCTGATGAACTATACTAAAAGTGTTTTCCTATTACTTATATAAAAGGTCATTGGGATTAGATTTAAACACAACAAAAATTTATTTGAAAATCAAGTTTGCTTTAAAAGAGAAAAGTTCTTTAATGTTTTTCTAGTTTTTCAAGTTCTTTCAATTCCAAAGCTTTTAAATTGGTTTTTAGCTCTTATATTCTCTCTCTACTGAATTTTTCTCTCACAAACTCCTTGAGCTTCTATTTATATCTATTCTTTAGGAAGTTGTAAAGAAGAGAGTATTTGTAATCTCAAGATCACTAAGAGCTTTTAAAACTCAATTGGTTTTGTGCTACCTCTTGTGTAGAGGATTGAGTTATGGAGTTATGTACTCCGGATCATTATAATTCCTTATTGTAAGGTCTTTTTATGGAAGCCTATAGTGGACAGTAAAATCTTTCACAGTGATGAAGGCGGGGACGTAGAGCAAGGGCGCGAGCCTCAAAATAAATTCTTCGTGTTTTCAATTGCTTGTCTTTATCTTTGTTGCTTCTATTTCATTCACCTACATCTTATTCATTCATATTTGTTAATCTTTACTTATCTCAAAAAGAAAACAATCGAGCACCTCAACTCTTAATCTATAGGAATCGCGAGGAGAAGTTCAGAGCCCTTCACGGGAAATTCAGCTTCAATTCTTATTTGATTTGCATCATTCATCATAATTAGTTGTTATTTCACATTTGATTAGCATTATACCTATTAACCCCCCCGCCCTCTAGGTGTATTTCAATATGACGTGCTGGCGGTAATTATGTATTTTGTCCTCTGTTTTATGCTGCCAACTGTTTAGGTAATCCCATTCCAATCAAATCTAATCTAGATTTAACATTGTCCTTAATTTATCAGGTGTATTGAGTAATGTATTAATAATACTATCACACATATTCTTTTCAACATGCATAACATCAAGGCAATGTCTTACAAATAATTTTTTTCAATATCGGAGATCAATTGCTTCACTTTTCCATAACTTGCAAAGAGATGTTTCACTCGATCATATAAATGTTCACCGTTCAATACCTTTGGAGCTTTTTCTTCTTCTGTAGTTCTACTAAATATTTTCGGGGCCTCCAATAATGGTGCAACGTGGAGAAGAATTTCTAGATACCAAGGTATATTGTATTTCTCCTATGCTTTAATTGAAGAAAATATGTGTCTTCTTCACATACAGGAGATACATATGTCTTTTCATACAGTACCATGACAAGTTACTATATACTGAAAAATCATTGATTGTCCAAAGTAATATAGCTTGAATTGTGAATAATTTTGTGCCAAATAAAAATCTATATAATTTCTCGACAGTCTGAGACCGAATATTAGCAATGAAAATATTATAAACTTGCGCTTCATGTATAATTAGGGAGGAGGATTATTAATAGCCAAAACAACTGGCCATGTATTTTGTGTTGTTCATATTACCGTGTGGGTTCATTCCATCAGTCGAAAGACTTAGTCAGAGATTTCTTGTGTCACGCCCAAATTCTGAAAACTTCTAATCAATATCATTTTTCATTGCGGAGAAGTAGCAGAATGTTGAATCATATTATCAATAAATCTCACTTCTGAATACCACGTCAAACTCTTCATATGTTTTGCATTCCTATACATGCGTTTAAATCTAAGTATTACCGAAAAATACCATAACACTTTAGCCGAAGATTTCTTATTTGTTTTGTACCGTGACCTTTCTCACACTGGACATTCCTTTAAACTTTCTTAATCATTTCAATACAAAATACAAGCATTAGAACAAGCATGTATCCTCTCATAATCTTTACTCATAAAACACAAGATCTTATTAGCCTCATACGTCCAATCTAGAAGTTCATTATCCTTATGAAGTATACCAATCAAAAATTGGAGTAAGAACGTAAAAATTTGATCGCTCTACCCATTTTTCGCTTTTAAATTGTACAATCTCAACACTGTAGACAATCTAGTGAATTTAGAATAACTAAGATATAAAGGTGTTTCTGCATTCATATATTTTCTTCTACATCATGCACCATATTTTCTAATTTATTGCCCTCATTACAGTCAACTTCTTCTCTTTTATTACATCTTCTTTTATCTAAATTAATAGGTCTTGTTTTCATTAAAATTGATTGGGAAAAACTTTACAAAAGTTGTAGAAAATTACAAGTAAAAAGAAAATTAAAAGTATTTTCTACTGAATTTCTGGGAAGTGTGCCGATGGAAGTCTGATCGGCGCGTGACTACTTTGTTCTATTAACGATACGGTTGATTGAGTTTTTGGGTCTTCTACATATGGATTTTCTTCTCGCTTGATTCTGAAAATCCTTTAAGGAAGAAAGATCGTGAGGGTATTAGCACCCTAAAAGAGAAATACAATTCTCTAAGAAAGCTCGAAAGCTAGAGATTGATCGCTGTGTGTGCTAGAAGCTCTTCTTTTCAGCAATTTTTGCTCTCCATGATCCAGCCAAGTCTCTCCAAAATCTCTCACCCTTAGCCTAACTAATAATGGGCTATTTATAGGCTAAATAGGGTGTGACTGCTCCTTAAAATATCAGCACAATTTATCTTCGCTGCGAAGTCAGAATAGCTTCGCTGCTAAGCTAATTGTAGCTTGAACGAAACTGGAAACCCTTGGGTGGAGTTAATCAGCCAGCTGGTTCAGGTTATTGCACCAATACCTTGATTTGCTCCAACTAATTGAAGGATTTTTCCTGATTATCTTACACTAATTGGGGAGTGAAAAGATCATGACAATTAACTACCTGAAATGATATTATCACATTAATCTCGTGCTAAGATTTAAAAGGTCAAAAATGACCATAAGAGCTGACAGCGAGCTAGTTCATAGCGGAGCTAAGAAAAGAGTTTCATGTGAAGTTAAGTTCACAGCGGAGCTACTGAGCTAGACGCGAAGCTGATATTGAGCTCTTAACAGAACTATATAAAGCCTGAAGCGAAACTTAAAAATGAGCAGCAAAGCTTAGAAATGAGCCCTCTGCAGAGCTAGAAGATAGCCTCAATTGAGCTAGTAAGAGCTTTGTGTGAAGCTAGAAAACAAACTCGCAATGGAGTTATGGGTTATGCTGTGAGGTTAAAATAGAGTTTGCAGCGAAGCTAAGTGTTAAGCTTCTTGGCTTTTCTTCAGGATACATTACTTGGCTCACTGTCTGTTTCACTAGATCAATGGAGTCCATATCACCATCTTGTCCATCAAGGATGGACATGTCTTCAGTCTTTCTGTGACTTGTCTTTTTGAAAGTATCGACAAGTTAGACATTGTTCAGATTGATTGAAGTGTTGTCTAGGGGTTCATCTTTTTGGAGTATCAACAAAACTCCCTTCAAAGTTTTCATGAATATATAATGGATTAGTACAGATTCTAAAACACTTTAAACCTGAAGCCTGATACCTAAATTGCTTAGGTCAGAAAAAAATCCATTGGGTGCAAATGTGCACTGAACTAGGCAACCAGATTGGTTTTAACCTAAGAATTTCATGAGGAATGAGCTCTCAGTGGAGCTAAGAAAAAGCTTCAAGTGAAGCTAAAGATGAGCTCTCAGCGGAACTAAAGTATAAGCTCTCAGTGGAGCAGACAGAGCTTCCTGCGAAGCTAATGATGAGCTCATAACGGAGCTAAGATAAAGCTTTGCGCGAAGTTCAAGTTCGCATCTAGGCGAAACAAAATAACTTCGCTGTCTAGGTTCTCGAACCTCTAACCGCCTTTTCAAATTTAATTTGAAATGGCAGCTTGCACCTCTTTTGAGGAGGCGAAGCTAGAGGCACAAAGCCTATAAAAAGCCAGCTCGACTGAATTTTTAGAGAAGTTAACTTCTCTTTAAAGTTTCAAGAACTTTTGACTCGAAAATCTTTTCTTCTTCTTCCTTCGAACACCGTCTGATATCAACGAGATTCTATGGCACCAAAAAACACACCGGTAAAGAAATCGCCACCACTATAGCGGTGGCGCTACCTCCTCTGATGGTCGAAAGACCCATTACTGGTAGGATTTTCCCCTTGTTCAGAGATTTCTGTGTCCCTCTCAGGGCCAGTGCTGACTAATCCCTGGTTGATTTTTAAAATTTTGTCGCCATCTGATGGTCTAAGGTATCCAGACTCCCTTAAAATCAATTTTGTCGAATTTTAGGACCTTAAAATCAATTTTGTCGAATTTTAGGAGATTTATTCCCTTTAATTTCGTCGATCAAAACTAGAAACTTAAGAGTTTCTTCTCAAAGCTTCTAGGCGAAGCTAGCACTTGGGCTTTTTGCATTCTGTCAAGTGATAGAACGCAAAGCTGAGCTTTTGAAGCAAAGCTAGATGGTTGATGCACCCTTTGAACTACTTTAGGCCTAAATTCCTCTTAAGCTTCTATGCGAAGCTAGTCCTTGTGACTTTTTGCACTCTGCCTCTGTGCAGAGTGCGAAGCCAAGCTTCTGGGCGAAGCTAACATGAAAGTAAGCTTTGCTCAGGATGCGAAGTTGTTATTGGGTATAGCTTCGCCTGGAGAGCGAAGCCATGCCTTAGACCTTTTTGCATATTTCTTTCTTGTTCGCAGTCTAACATGTACGAGTATTTCTCATGCGCCGAGGAGTTGGCACAGATGGAGAAGGATGAATTGGATCTCTATGAGAAGTGTCGAGAGCTGATGTGACATTATTACATTTGCCTCGGTCTCCACCCCAGTCGTGGGAACCTGATTAGTTTGAAGCCTTAGGTAGAGTACTTATTGCCGGTCATGGACGGGCCCACTGAGACTATCCAGGCTTTGGTACCAGAGAGAAAGATTAACAAGGCAATGAAGGCGGTAAATCACGAGGATGTTGTCCTGGAGGAGGATGGCGGCGAATATGAATGAGGGGACGTCTTCTTGAGTTTCCTTCGCCAGGCTTCAAGACCGCTCTCCAGACAAGCGTTATTGGTTGGTTATCTTTTAGCATGGCTGAAGAGGTGTGTAATCCTATCACCACCTCATGACGACATCATGCCTTTGGTGATCCTTCTGGCTATTCAACTAGTGCACAGAAACTCGCTCGGCATACTGCACATTATGGTTTGCCGTATTTAGAGTGGGCTTAGGATGCTGATGGTGCAATTTTGTAAGAAAGTGACCACCAGCAGGGCGGCAGAGAACTTGTCTTTCCACGTGACAAGCCGTCTTCCCAGGTCGAAATGCCATATGCATATTTGATGGTTTGGTTAACCCTTCACTGCCCAGTCTTAATCCAACCAGGAGAAGAACCACCTGAAGGCGAATTCTATACCCACCTCCCCCGCTTTGAGAGTTCCCAGTGGGTGGGCAAATACTTAGCAGGGTTCGGAGGCTAGTCAAGCGTCAAGACTTATACAATCTCTTCTGACGCTTTCCCTCATCCTAGGCACAATGTACGGTGAGGAGTTTCACGACATTGGAGACAAATGCACTATGCTGGGAGAAGGTACTTTCAAGTGGTTGGTCAGCATCAGACTTTCCCACTTAGTGTATTGTTGTGAGGATGACTGCTATTTGGAGCCCTACCTGCCGAGTCACTTTGCCAGACAGTTCGATTATAACCAACTGTATGTCGGTAACCCTAATCTTTAGCTCGAGTGTTGGCCCAAAGGACCATCACTCTAGTTTTAATAATGATCAACTCATGTAGTTATAGCTCTAATTATCTTGTGCTTATTAAGTTTCAGATATTCAATCAAGATCTTAGTCGGTGTTAAGCTTCAACTAAATATTCACAGTCAAGTTTTGAAAGTAGCACGTGTTGATTCAAGAGCTCGTGCTTCAAGATCGCATCAAGTACTCAAAGAGGAGTCTAGCTCATGGATCATGTTTGGATCAAGTCAAGATGGAGAAGAAAATTTTCAAGAGAATATTTTCAAGGAAGACTTGAGTCCTAGTTGTAAGTTTAAAATTTTTGTTTTAGGATAAAATGTAAATGATAGATTAATTATGGATTGCTCAAGATCTTACACACACAAAAAATTTAGATATAGTTTTCATAACAAATAGTTTTGGTTTTGGTTTTGAGTTTCAAAGAATGTATCTTTTGTTTTCATGTATAGATTTCATCAAAAAAAATTTACATGGTTTATATGTGTATTGGATTCATCCATATACATTATTGCTTCATATTATCTAGAAACTGATTTTGATGAGTTTATATCATGAGTTTAAGTTTATCAAAACTTATTTTGAGCTTATTGTCAAAAACAAGTATATTTCATCTGCAGTGTGTATTGGATCATTTCCATACATTCTATACTTTAAATGTGTTTCAATATCTTATTTTTATATTTGTACATGTTTTAGAAAAATTGTTTTTCATTTAGAAGTTGTTTTTGAAAAATACGGTTTTTGATTTAAGCTTTAAATTTCTATGCCTAAAAAATAGTCCAATTCTTTGTAATATATGTTGGTTTTTGATCACACATATTTGTACTTCAAAGCGTTTACATGAACTTATTTTTGTAGATTTTATGGAGCTTTTATGAGATTTAAATTGTATTTAAAAAGGTCCATAAAAATCCTAATTATGTGTTCTAGGCTGCTTGCGGTCGACCGACTAGTCAACCGACGTGCACAACATGCACGAGCCCAGATCGGTCGACCGGGTCAGTCAACCAACTGAGGGATAGTAAGTCTCTGTTGGGTCACGGTCGACCGACTAGTCGACCGATAGAGCATGTCTTGGGGAACGGTCTGAGCGGCAACCCCAATAGTCAGAAATATGACCGTTGGCCAGTCGATCGGCCGGTCGACCGACAGGTAAGAACTGGCTGTAACGGCTACTTTTTGGCAGCCTAGAAAATGGGGTCTTTTGGGCCAGTTTTTGTTAAGATTTTCACACAAGTTTTAGAGCTAGTTTTTCCTATAGTCCACATAGTTTTCTCAATAAGTTTTTGAGCTGAACTTCCATATCAAAATGCGAGTTTATCAAGAGTGTTATCTTGCTTTTTTTCAAAAGAATTTCCTTGAGTTTTCACCTCCACATCTATCTTATTTTTCTCACACAAGTTTGAGCTATTCATTGCTATATCCATATTCTAAAATTCTTGTATATGAGAGTATTTGTTTTGTGATCACAAAGTTTTCATCTTTGTATTTGGAGGAGTTGGAGGTTGCAGCCTCGGCGAACTTGCGGGTTCATGTGGTGTATTATTCTTGTGGGAACAAGTATGAATTTGCGGGTCCAAGAGTTCTTGAGGGAGCTCGTTGTAGGTGTGCGACACCGAGTGATCTTGTGGGATCGATTCTAGTGGAAATCCTTCATTGCGGTGAAGGCGGGGACGTAGAGCAAGTGGCTCGAATCTCAAAATAATTCTTTGTATTTGTGATCACTCATCTCTGTCTCAATTCACTTGTGTTTATATCTTACATGTTTATTATTTTTGTGCTCATCTATTACATGTTTGATATTACTTGTGCTAAATAGATATGCTTGCTTGGGTTGTTTAATAACTAGTATTACTATTATTGTTCATTCTTTATATGCTTGATATTGAATTTGTGCTCACATCTGTATTTAACCAAGAGAGCTATAGTAGCACCTCAACTCTTAATCTAGAGGAATCTTGAGGAGAAGTTCAAAGCCTTTCACCGGGAATTCGGCTTTACTCTTTGGTTATACATTGTGTGTAATTTTAGTTTGCATGATAGTTTTTATTTTCACATTATTTGACATTAGATTAGCACATCACCTATTCACCCCCTCTAGGTGATTTACATCGGGTATATGAGAAGTTTGATCGATGGTGCTAGGACTTGGAGGCACTTTATCGCTGGATGCACTGGAGCTCGGTTCTGCATACCCCATTGGACTCCCACTCTGCTTACTACCCTCGACTTTTGCCAATGGTACCGGATATCGAATATGCAGCTCTCCTCATATAGTGTTAACTCCTCCAATATAAGTTTGATTGCCACCCGATTGAGGAGGAAGGCGGCAGAACATCAAAAAGTGAAATGCATCCGAGTGCCTGGTATTGGAGAGTTCTTTGTTGTGTGGTAGTGAGGCTTCGGTGGTTGTAAGTCCACGTCTTGGTGAAGTAGACAGTGATCTTGCCTAAGAAGTTGCCGGGGCACCATATTTTGGCGAAGTGGGTGGTGAACCTGCCTAGAAACTTGATATAAGCCAACCTGATGAAGTGGGTTGTGAACCTACCCAGAAAGTTGTTACAAGCCCCCAATCTAGTAAAGTAGGTAGCGAGCCTGCTCTGGAAGTTTCTCAACTGCTGATATTGAAGAGGAAGAGGATGAGAATCGCGACACCCACTTTTAGTGGAAGCGCAAATCGCCTCCTGCAGTCGCTTCTCGCCAGAAGAAAAGGAAGCAGACCGCGGAGCCCTCAAGTCTATGTTGAGGGACTTTACAAATTAAAGAGGCAGAAGCACCAGTGGTTCATGTTCCTCCACCAGTTGCTCCAGCTCCTCCTTCAACCCCTCTGGTTACTGCATCAGCTTTATTGGTGGCTGCTCAGCTACTCCTCCAGCTGCTCCAGTTACTGCACCAGCTTTGCTAGCCTACTCCTCCAGCTGCTTCGGTTACTGCACTAGTTGCTAGTATATCTTCAGTGCATTTTGTGCCGGTCATAGATAAGATCATCTTTTCTATTTGAATTCTCCATTTTTGTGACTAAATCTAAGTCTTGGAACACATATGAAGAGGATAATAAGGCGTGGGACACTCTCTTCCCACATCAGACAGACGATATAGGTGACTACCTGAACCTTGAAGGTCCCAGGGAAGAAATGCAGGATATCAGGCCCTCCACTCAGGTCAAGGTGACCACTTAGGCAGACGAGGAGGGTGCGGAGATCATTGAGACCTATGAGGCCCCCATGGAGGATGTCCCTCTCTCGGTTGCTCCTATGGACAAGCCAGACACTGATATATCTTTGGAGAAAACACCTATTTTCGAGGTTCTTCCTGCTACTCAAGCTGCTATGACCGAGCCGGTCACCACTGCCGAGCATGTCTCTCTTGAAACTCCTCAAGATAAGGTAGCAGAATCGGAAGTTAACATCACCATCTCAGCCTCTGCATGTAAGAATCATAGCATTTTGGATTTAACACATATTTTTCTATATATGTTGCTAAACCCAAAAAATTTTGTAGAAGTTCCGCAGAAGTTGCTCCTCCACCGATGTTAGAGTCAGAACAAAAGGAGGAAGCGACTCCACCGGTGATTGACTCTATGTTGTTGGGCCTTATTCATCAAAGAGTTATTTAACAACATGCCACACTGAAAGACTTGCTGATGGAAACAATTAAGATGGAGCTTGCTGGAACAGTGTCAGAACAAGGTAGAAATCAGCCCAAGCCTGAAACATAGTTGTCTTTGATCCCGCCAGCTCCTTCTAGCCCCTCAGCTTCTGACTTGGTGGAGATCACTGAAGCTAGTTCGTCGACGCTCTCAGTTGGGCTGAGCTTTACGCCTGGTTTCTGATTCTTGGAGGATGTTCTTCTAAAGAATCCTTTTCTAAAGATTGCTCCAATAGTTGTGGCATCGACGTACCAGAGTCATCCATGCCAGCTTGCCTCAGTAGAGCCCTCCCGCATCTATCGCTCTTATGCCGATTGAGGCCGAAGCCCAGGACGAATTCATCGGGAAGCTTGTGGATGGCTTCTATAAAAGCTTAAAATGCTGCCTTCCCATGATTTTCAAAAGCACTCATACTTCTTTCACTTCTTAGAGAGTCATTTTCTCTCGAGTGATAGAAAATATTCAGGATGTGGGATGGGTTATTGAAGCTGAGTCCTTGGACGAAGTTGTCAACAATCTTGAAAGGGATATTGGCGCATGGAACAATCTGAGGCAATTAGACTTTACTCCTCTAGTGGAAGCTGAACTGGAACATCTCGCTGAACAGATGAGGAAGAATTCATAAGAGACATCCCAGGAGATAGAGGTCGAATCTCAGGAGCTTAAGTCCCTTGAGGCCCAAAAGGCTGAGGTTACAGAGGCAATGGTCGTCTCCACTGAAGCTCTTGATGCGGCAAGAGATCAGATTAAGAAGGCAACGAAGATGATCACAAAGGCTAATATTTCCAAAGCTTAGCCGGTGAGTGAAACCAAACCATCCGATTGAAAGAGATAACGACCGAGAGGATCCAGATCCAACAGTCGGAGGCAGAGAAGAGGACGGTTTTGGAAGAGCTAAAATCCCGCTTGGAGATGACGGCTACATTCAATCGGAAGAGTTGGAGCAACAGGCCCTGCTGAAGGCTGAAAAGGAAAGAAGGAACAGGTTGTCTATTCTTGAGGCAAAGATCAAATCTTAAGAGACAACCTTGATTTGCAACACCATGTATCTTCTTTTATTGTACTTTATTTTATCATTTAATAAAATCTATTTTTTTTATCAATGACTTGTCTGGTGTCTTTTTCCTCTTTCTCTTCGTTCTTTGCTTTTAAATCTTGCATATGAGAAAAATTTAACATGTAAGTTCTTCAAAAAGAACTTGAAAGGTGAAATTTCACCATGTAAAATTCCTGAAGGAATTAAAATCAAAATCAAAATCAAGGCTGATATTGCTGAAGGCTGATTTTGTCGTTCAAAGGTGATGAACTGGACGTAACGACAAAGAAAAGTGAGATTGAATAATCATCAGTTTAGAGGTGATGGACTGGATATGACTGATTAAGAAATACCAAACTCAGAGTATTTATAGTTCAAAGGTGATGAACTGGACATGACAACAAAAGAAAGTCTGCAAAAGACTGGAGGATAAAATTCGAACATCGCTCAGTTCAAAGGTGATTGACTGGACATAACCAATTGAGAAGTTACTGAATTTAGAGTCTTACTATTCAGAAGTGACGAACTGGACATAACGGTAAAAGAAAAAGTGAGACTTGGCTATCTATCAGCTCAGAGGTGATGGACTGGATATGACTGATTGAGAAACCACCAAGCTCAGAATTTTGTCATTCAGAGGTGACAAGTTGGACATGATGACAAAATGAAGGTAAACGCATTTTTAGAGACCCGTCTATTCAGAGGTGACTAACTGGACATAATAGATTAAGACATACTAAATAATGAATCTGCTGTCAGATGTTAATGTTAACATAGTAGCTAGTCCACTAGGGACTGTAAGGGTGAATTGGATCTAGGCACCCATTGGTTCAGAGGTGATTGACTGGACATAACCAACTAAGAAATACTAGGCGCGCTATTCGTTGTTCAGAGGTGATTGACTAACTTGACAGTAAGAATTTTCGACACTGAAGGGGCAAGGAGAACAAGTTATGGACTCACCTGTTCAGACGTGGCGAGCTGGACATGACAGTTTGAGTACCATATGTGTGAAGAGATTCGGTACTTGTCAGTCCAGAGGTAACGAACCAGACATAACTGACTGAGAAATATCAGATTCAAAGCCCTGCTGTTTAGAGGTGATGAACTGGACATAACAACAAAAGAATAATCGCTAGCAGACTAAAAGATAAGACTTGGCTATCTGTCAGTTCATAGGTAACATGGATATAACCTATTGAGAAACCATCAAGCTTAGAGTCTAGTCATTCATAGGTGATGAACTGGACATGACGGCAAGAGAGTTATCCAATTGAGGAATGTGATTTGATACTTCGTAGGGAATTTTATGTTTTCTTGGAGAAGTTTTGGAAGAAATTGTCAGAGGTATAATGTTAACGTGACAACCAAGAGTCCACAGGGGACAGAAAAGACTCTGAGGGGAATCTATTAAAAACTGACTGGGGAGTTAAAATGAATCTCATGTTTTGAAGAATTATCAGAGGTAAGCGTTAACATGACAATCAAGCTGAGAATGATAGGAGACAAATTCCTACTGGAGAATTAGAAGACATTTTCACCCAAAATGATTGTGACAAATTCTCCTCTTGGGGATTTATAAAAGTTATTTGTCAGAGGTGTGATGTTAACTTGACAAGGGGCTATTAATATAACAGCAATTTGACTGGGCCTGCTATTCTATGGAGAAGAATGACAGGTGGAGTTCCTATCCGCTGAGAATATATTGAAAATTTTGCTATCAGAGGTTTAATGTTAACGTGATAGACTTGATCTGTAGTTCATCTTGTTGGGAAAAATGGTTACAATTTTGTGTGGTCTTACCATTCCATGGACGGGAATTGGTAAGGAACTTTGATGGAATTGACCGTTCTCTGTAAATGTAAGAATATTGTTAGAGAATTTCACCGGTGAATAGGAAACAGTGCTCCTAAAATGAATTCTCTCTGGAGGGGATAATCATTTGTATACTCCAAGAAAAATTCATTAGAGAGGTTTCAGCTATCTATCAATTGATCGATTGTCACATCTTGAAATGAACGTGAAAATATTGGAAAAGTTTTGCAAAGATGCGTCTCGAGCTTTCTTTAATGTGTTCAGCTTGATAAGCCATCAGATAAACACATTTAGTCAGTTTATCTAAATATCTGAATGAACGGGCTGTAAAGTCGGGTTCAACCTATCGAAAGAGGAGGATGCGACTGAAGACATGCCACAATTACATATAAAAAACTCAGAGGTGAGAGCTTCAACATGACTTATTCATTTTATAGATCTACGACTCCATGGAGGAGAATTGGTAGATGATTCTGGAGAAATCAAATGAGATCCGATCCCTTAGGATTTTTAGCAAACCCTCAGCTATCAACAAATTTGATGTGCCTTTACTAATTATCGTTTGAGTTGGGCTAGCCATGTTATTCCCCTTAGCATAATGAGTTGTCAAGAATTTTATATTGGGCTTAAAAGATAATATTTTGCTCTAGCCTTATTCACCGAAAGGATCATGCCATTTGAAGTGGACCTTTCTGCATTCCACTGGTCACCTCTAAAATCTCACTGGGGATTAGAGAGTTAAAAATAAACATCGTGGGAAATTTATGGAGGAGGTCAAAATTCCTGACCAAGTGTCATCTTAGTCGGGATTCTTATTCTAGGCCGGTTTGTTAAGTCGAGACATGAAACATGAGCTCTGTGGAAATTTATCGATTAAGTCGAGATTCCTTGTGAAGCTTCATTTTATGCTCATCATGGCGAAGGCTTAGGCTTATAGTTGATCACTGAATTCAGATATAAATGTGGAGACAATGGAAAGGCTCTATTGAGATGCATCAGAATCTTCTTCCATGAATTTGGCTCGATCGAGGTCATCGCAAGACCGAATCGTGACTCACCGAATTACAGAGGTGAAGGGATGATTAGAAACATGCCCCTATTATATTGAATAGTCACCATCCTTTGGATCGAGAGGAATGATCAGGAAGAAGAGAACCTAAAATCACTATTTAAGCGTGCTTGACTTCAAAATATGACATATTCTTTGAAAAGAATGATCAGGAAGAAGAGTACCTAAAATTGCTGTTTAAGCATTGTCGACTTCAAAATATGACCTATTCTTCAAAAATAAGAAGAGTAATAAGGCTAAAACTAAAAATTTTGCCACTGTCTCATCATGTATCATAACAGCTCGATGTTAACTAGAGTCCCAGAAAAAGCGGAGATGAAATCGATTCCATTTGAAAAAGGGATTTCTTTGGGGAGAAAAAACAGTCTGACGAGTCTGTCTTAATGACCAGAGGTTTAATGTTAACGTGGTCACATAGAGTACTTTCTTGATCAGAGGTATGGTGTTAACGTGATCATGGCACGTTGGTAAGTCGCACCCGCATTCTTCAATCTAAAGGCATTATTGTGTAACAGTATACCCCCAATAGCGTTCTGAATGATGTATGCTTCTCATCATCTTGGTGCATCTTAATTGATTGTACCTTGAAAAGCTATCCATAAAGGACATCCTTTTGAAGCCACATATATTGTCAATCATGACATCAGTGATGGGTAGCGAAAATTCGTCTTTAGGACAGGCTGCGTTGAGATCACAGAAATCAACACAAACTCTAATCTTTATATATTTTTTTAGCACAGGGACAATATTATCAACCTAGTCTGGATACTATTCCTCTCGAATGAAGCCGCATTAGATGAGCTTATGAACCTCAGTTTCGATTGTCTCCACGATGTCGGTTCAAAATCGTCGTTGCTGTTGCTTAACTGATTTGGCGTCCGGTTTGATGTTGAGGTGATGCATAGCCACCTGAGGATCGAGGTCAGGCATGTCTTAATAGCTCCAAGCGAAGACATTAATATACTTCTGCATGAGGAATATGAGGTCTTACTTCTCTGTAGGCGATAGGCTTTCGCTTACAGAGATAAGTTATGGATGCGCTTGATTACCCACATCGACTTGGATCACTTTATCTCGGTCAGAGGCTCGCCTGTTCAAACACTTCTCCAATTGAAGATTTAGGTATTGAGCCCACGGATCAGCGTTTAATGGCTCGATGTCTTTGTTGGCCAAAAGGCCTTCCACCCTAGTTTTGATGATGATTAACTCATGAAGTTATGTTTACTAATATTCTTATGTTTTTTAGTCTCAAATCATTAATCAAGATATTAGTGGTGATTGCTTCCAAAAGAGGTATTTTAGAAGCTTTCACATGGTGATTCCAGGGCTCAAGCATCAAGATCACACTTTGCCTAGCTCATGGATGGAGTTTTGGACCGAGTCGACTTGAAGATGAAGATCGTCAAGAAGACTTAGGTATCATAGAGTTTAGTGTGTTTAGATCCATTTGTAAAGCTTAGAATAGTTGATATGCTCAAGTGCACAACACACACAAGTTTTATGTTTGGATATTGGTTTTTTCGGTTTTTAGTTTAACCGATATTTGTTTTCATGAATAGATTGACCAAACAAGTTTAAATAGTTTATGTATAATAGATGTATTCTAGTTATACATACATGCTTACTTGACTTATACAAACTTATTTTGACTTTCCTATTCATGTATAGAAAAATTCAAGTTTGATAAAAATACATGTTTTGGTTTTGGTAAAATGATAAGACACAAAAATAGTTCATATTGATTGATATTTGAGCCAAACTTTTTATCACATGTTATATATCAATGCAAAATGATAAAACTATTTTTGGGTATTTTTACAAGACTTAAAAGAATTTTAGAAATATTTTAACATGTGTTTTCTGCCCAGAACAGTGTCTGTCAGGCCAGGTCGGCCGACCGCATGGGTCGACCGAACCATAGGCCGTCGACCCGTACGGTCGACCGACGTGCACAGAACCGTGCACGTCTGGCACACATTGGGACGGTCGGCCGGGCGGCCGACCGGATCTGAGAGCTCTGCTCTCTGTTTATTTGGGTCGACCGGGCGGTCGACCGGGTTGCTCCAACAGTCACATTTCTGACCGTTGGCGGTCGGCCGGGCCGGCCGACCGGTAGCCTGTCAGGCTGCCAGATCAGCCTAACGGCTAGTTTTCTGTTTTGGCCTATATAAACCCTATTCCTTTGGGATTTTGGCTAAGGTTTTTACAAGAGAAAAATTACAGTTTCCCCATAGTTTAAAACAAGTTTTCAAAAGTATTTTGGGCTTTAAACTTCCAATCTTATTTGTTTTAGGTTTTTGGAAAAATCAAAGAAAAGAGAATTTTGGGAGATTTGTCTTGGCTTTCATTTTCTATCTTTTACAAGAGTTTTCCCAAGTATTTTTCTTTGAGTTTTGTTTTCAAACACCTAGTTTTTCCACTTGAGCTATATCTTCTATCCTAATCTATTTAGGATCTTTGTTTTGTGGAAAAGAGAAAAGAAAGAGAGATTGAGTTTGTGGTCTTTGGAACCACTTGTTGTACACCCTTACTCTTGTTTGTATCCCTCTTTGGTAAGGTGATCGGGTGATTGGTTTGCTCCCTCTTTGGTAGAGGTTGAGGCTTGTGTTTGCTCCCTCTAGTGAGAGGTGGAGATTGGTTGTAACCCTCTTCGGTAGAGGATTGGTTGTTGTTTGGCTAAGGGCCTACCCCTCTTGTGTGAGGTGGTGTTTTATTGAGAGAGGAGTTTGGTACTCCTAGTGTTGTAACAAATCCTCTTCGGTAGAGGTTCCCTCGGTGGGAGATAGTGGATTGGAAATCCTTCTGGGTGAAGGCGGGGATGTAGAGCTAGGGGCTCGAACCTCGAAACATATCTTTGTGTTTGATCCATTGTCTCTCTAACTCTCTCTCTCTCTTATTTGTGCAAAGCATCATTCATCATTCATATCATACATTGCTTACATTGTACCTTGCATATTTCATATTGCTATATCTTGTATATGCTTGGTTGTTTGTGTGTGCCTCACTTATACTTAACCACAAGAGCTTCACATAGCACCTCAACCCATTCAAGGGGAATCAAGAGGAGTTAGTCTAGAGCCCTTCAAAGGGGAATTCGGCTACACTTGTGTGTTGTATTAAGTGTGTTGTAAAATTTGCATTAGCTTCCGCATTTAGCGCATTTAGTTCACTGGATTAGCATATCACCTATTCACCCCCCTCTAAGTGATTTACAATTGCATCAGGCACTTTCAATTGGTATCAGAGCTAACGCTCCTGATACTTAGGCTTAACATCCTAGGAGTGAGATCCATTTGTTTGCTAATTGTTTGCATTTGCTTGTTTGCACACATATAGTTTGGACCCATGGACTTCATGACCCCACCTATGTATGATGCTTCCAACATTCTTGTTTGGAAGACTAAGATGTCCATATACCTCCAAACCCTAGGCTTACATGTTTCCCTTGCGGCTACCAAGAAATGCTATCTTGGAAATCACATTCATATAGGGGCCAATGCATAAGCCCTTGAGGCTATTAGAAGCACATTATCTAAAGATTATCTTATAAATGTTTCTAACCTTGATTCCGCTTTTGCAGTGTGGAACAAGTTGACAACAACCACCACCTCCGAGCTTCAAATGCCAATTCAACCGGAGGAGTCTAGTGGAGAATCCGATTCTCAATGCTTAATGGTCCAAGGGAATGACTCCCTTGAGGTACTTTCGAATCTCAACTAGATAGTGATGATTGTGCTAGTTCTTCAAATGACTTTGTTGATGCCCATGCTTTAAATGAAGAACTATCTATTGTTTGTGAAAAATTAATTGAAAAATATAATTTGTTGAAAAAGAAGACTTTTGCTTAAGTAAAGAAAATGAAAAATTGTCTTCTAAAATTGAGATTGTTTTGCAAGAAAAGGAAGAGGTTTCTAGTGAATGTGACTCACTTAGATCTCAACTTGATCTTGCACTAAAAGAAAATGAGTTTTTGAAAATAAAAATGATTGTGAAAATGTTTTGAAGAAAAATGAAAACTTGTCTTCAAAAGTTGATTTTGTTTTAAAAGAAAATAATTCTTTAAAAAGAGAAATTGATTTTATTTCAAAAGAATTAGAAATTTGTTTGAATAAAAATAAATCATTGAAAAATGATATTGTTTCTCATGTTTGTCATGCTAGGGTAGTTTCACCTAGATCACCCCTTGCATGCTCCACTTCTTCTTTGATTAACAATGATATATCCATGCTTAAGAAGAGTGTCGATTGTTTGGGCTCCACTTTGAGCCAATGTGTTGTGGGCCATACACGTTTGGAAACTTTGTTTCGAAAGAAACAAGTTCCATCTATTCGTGCACACCCTCCACGGCATACACATGCTCCTCACGGATACACCCTTCACATGTATGCTCATGTGTACACTTGTACACATTGTGGACGTAAGGGCCACCTTGCTAGATTTTGCTATGATAGAATACATAATGTAAATTTAGCAAAGAATTTTGTTTGGGTTAGAGAAGGTACTAACCCCCATGGACTCAAAAAGATGTGGGTACCAAAGACCACCCCTCCGTTATTTGATGTAGGTGTGGGCTCTCACATGACGTGAGAGTAGCCGTACTTAGAGTGGATGCGTTCCGTGCTTAAAGAGAACAATTTGGATGCATCACTTTCAAGGGAAGTTTTGGTAGAGATGACCACCATGTTTTGGAGACAAGGAAAGTTGCCTTCTAGGTTCTGGTAACAATCCCTAACTCCTAATTACTGTTTACATGCTTTTCATATTCATTGTTTATAGCATGTTTCATTGTTTAATGATTAGTATGAAAATGTCATGTTAATTAGATTCTTGATATACATGTATAGTATTTGAGACACCCATGTTTAATATGGATTATTATTTTGTGTTCTCGTATTTGATTAGCTATAATGTACATCATAAATCTAATAACATGTGAATTTGCATAATAATCATGTTTATGTTTATCATGTTGATTTATGGTTTGTTTATGCTTCATGCTTTGATTACATGTTTAGATGTTAGTTTTCATTAAGACTAGGTATATATTTGTACATATAATGGGTCACAAATAAATCTATATATGTTTGTACTTGAATGCTTATTTGAACCCATTAGATATGCTAGTATAGTCTAGTTTTGATGATTCATGCATTTTAAACTTGTATTCATATTTTTGGATTTGTTTTATGAGTTTTTCATTTCATGTATATGTGTATTTTTGCCAAACTTTAAGATATACATGTATACCCCTTGAGTCACTTGCCTTTCATGCAAATCTATACATATGGACTCAATTGTGTTTAGGGATATGTATGTATACTTATTGTGTTGACAAATCATACATATACCTTGAAATGAAATTTGTTTTAATGAAAATTTAGTTTTTTTTTTGTTTCTATGTTTAACTTCATGTATATGTCCATTTTATCTAAACTATTGTTTATACATATACATCCTTTGAGCCACGTGCCTTCATGCATATATCTTTGTGGACTCGTTGTGTTTGGATATGTATGTATACCTTAGTTTGTATAAGACATACATATACCTTGAAGATTAAATAAGTTTTGATGATCTTCATGTTTTCGTGTTTTAAGGAATATTAAGCTTAATGTCAATTTTCATGATTATGTGTTTCACATAACACTTGCTCACTCACCTCTTTTACAATGTTTCTCATTATTGTGTTTTTCATGAGTATGTTTGAGCTTAATGGATTTTGAGTATTTTAATTCTATGTGGATTTCATGAAAAATATTTTTGTTTTATTCCTTACTTGAAGGATTTCGTACTAGTTTACAAATTTTCCATTTAACTAGTTACGGTATTCTTCATATGGTAGAGTTTTTCAAACAAAGCTTATTTTCAAATCTATTTTTTTGAAAACCCATACCTTCAATGGGAGGTTGGATGGGAGATCATGTTCATGTATGCTTTAAAATGAAAATATTTAAAACTTGAACCATGATTGGGAGGTTAGTTATATGAGATATACATTTGATCTTATTGTTGTTTCAATTGGTATCATTGAATTCTTTCAATTGGTATCAATCTTGACATTTCTTGTATACTCATATATGTTTGTATGTATGTATGAATGTTTTTAAATTCTAAGAATATCAATTTCAATTGGTATCTATTTTCCATACATATATATATTTGTGTTTATGCTAAGCTTGAGCTTCAATTTTGTTTTAATTGATTACTTTTAAATTGGTATCAAGCCTACGCATTGTTTTAGTTGGTATTTCATAAAGGGGGAGAAAATTCGTAATTCATCTTTCAATGGTATTTGTTTTTTTTCACTCCCATACTTTATGATTGAAAATTAAAATTTGGTATCATATGTTCAAAATGAAAAATATTTACAATTGGTATCAAAATTTTGTTTAGACAATTCAAAATTTATTATGTTTAATTTCAAATTGGTATCAAGATTTTCATGTGTTTTTGCTTAAAATTGGTATCAATATTTTTGTTTGTTTCCTTTCAATTGGTATCAAGAGGCTATTCTTTGACATATTTTCAATGGTACCTTAATTGATTGTCACCCCTAATTGGTTTTGTTTTTGTTTTAGACAAAAAGGGGGAGAAAAAATTTATTGATTTAGTTTTGCTTTTACCCTTTATTGATTCTTTGTATTAAAAAGGGTGAGAAGATTTTTGTTTTGTTTTGATTGTTTACCCCTTTGTTGATGATTGACAAAAAGGGGTAGAAAGATTTTGAGTAGATTTATATATGCATAGTTATGTTTTTGCATATATTAAGTTTAATTTAGTTTAATTTTAATTGGTATCTAGAGCATGTTTTGTTTTTGAACATTTCATGGTATCTAGAACCATTTATTGTTTATGCATGATTATGCATTGTTATTCATTGCATATTTATTGTTTATTTGTTTTATGCATGAGTTAAGGGGGAGCTTCTTTGAAGCTTAACTTTAATCCATGCATATATAACTCCATGAGTTTTGTCATCATCAAAAAGGGGGAGATTGTTGGCCCAAAGGCCTTCCATCCTAGTTTTGATGATGATTAACTCATGAAGTTATGTTACTAATATTCTTGTGTTTTTAGTCTCAGATCATTAAAAGATATAGTTGGTGATTGCTTCCAAAAGAGGTGTTTTAGAAGCTTTCACATGGTGATTCCAGGGCTCAAGCATCAAGATCACACTTTGCCTAGCTCATGGATGGAGTTTTGGACCGAGTCGACTTGAAGATGAAGATCGTCAAGAAGACTTAGGTATCATAGAGTTTAGTGTGTTTTAGATCCATTTATAAAACTTAGAATAGTTGATATGCTCAAGTGCACAACACACACAAGTTTTATGTTTGGATATTGGTTTTTCGGTTTTTAGTTTAACCGATATTTGTTTTCATGAATAGATTGATCAAAACAAGTTAAATAGTTTATATGTATAATAGATGTATTCTAGTTATACATACATGCTTACTTGACTTATACAACTTATTTTGACTTTCCTATTCATGTATAGAAAAATTCAAGTTTGATAAAAATACATGTTTTGGTTTTGGTAAAAATGATAAGACACAAAAATAGTTCATATTGATTGATATTTGAGCCAAACTTTTTATCACATGTTTATATATCAATGCAAAATGATAAACTATTCTTGGGTATTTTTACAAGACTTAAAAGAATTTTTAGAAATATTTTAACATGTGTTTTCTGCCCAGAACAGTGTCTGTCAGGCCAGGTCGGCCGACCGCATGGGTCGACCGAACCATAGCCCGTACGGTCGACCGACGTGCACAGAACCGTACGTCTGGCACACATTGGGACGGTCGGCCGGGCGGCCGACCGGATCTGAGAGCTCTGCTCTCTGTTTATTTGGGTCGACCGGGTGCTCAACGGTCACATTTCTGACCGTTGGCGGTCGGCGGGCCGGCCGACGGTAGCCTGTCAGGCTGCCAGATCAACCTAACGGCTAGTTTTCTGTTTTGGCCTATATAAACCCATTCCTTTGGGATTTTGGCTAAGGTTTTTACAAGAGAAAAATTACAGTTCCCCAGAGTTTAAACAAGCTTTCGAAAGTGTTTTTGGGCTTTTAACTTCCAATCCTATTTGTTTTAGGTTTTTGAAAAAACAAAAAAAAGAGAATTTTGGGAGATTTGTCTTGGCTTTTATTTTCTATCTTTTACAAGAGTTTTCCCAAGTATTTTTCTTTGAGTTTTATTTTCCAAACACCTAGTTTTTCCACTTGAGCTATATCTTCTATCCTAATCTATTTAGGATCTTTGTTTTGTGGAAAAGAGAAAAGAAAGAGAGATTGAGTTTGTGGTCTTTGGAACCACTTGTTGTACACCTTACTCTTGTTTGTATCCCTCTTTGGTAGAGGTGATCGGGTGATTGGTTTGCTCCCTCTTTGGTAGAGGTTGAGGCTTGTGTTTGCTCCCTCTAGTGAGAGGTAGAGATTGGTTGTAACTCTCTTCGGTAGAGGATTGGTTGTTGTTTGGCTAAGGGCCTACCCCTTGTGTGAGGTGGTGTTTGTATTGAGAGAGGAGTTTGGTACTCCTAGTGTTGTAACAAATCCTCTTCGGTAGAGGTTACCTCGGTGGGAGATAGTGGATTGGAAATCCTTCTGGGTGAAGGCGGGGATGTAGAGTTAGGGGCTCGAATCTCGAAACATATCTTTGTGTTTGCGTTTGATCTATTGTCTCTCTAACTCTCTCTCTCTCTTTTATTTGTGCAAAGCATCATTCATCATTCATATCATACATTGCTTGCATTGTACCTTGCATATTTCATATTGCTATATCTTGTATATGCTTGGTTGCTTGTGTGTGCCTCACTTATACTTAACCACAAGAGCTTAACATAGCACCTCAACCCATTCAAGGGGAATCAAGAGGAGTTAGTCCAGAGCTCTTCATGTGGAATTCGGCTACACTTGTGTGTTGTATTAAGTGTGTTGCAAAATTTGCATTAGCTTCCGCATTTAGCGCATTTAGTTCACTAGATTAGCATATCACCTATTCACCCCCCCTCTAGGTGATTTACAATTGGCATCAGGGCACTTTCAGTCTTTGTTTTGCTCTGCCTGACTAATAGATGTCATGTTGGCAATGAACTCTTTGAAAACTATCCCCATACTTATATCGGAGTCCTAACTAGATGAGTCTAATAATTGCAACGACAAGGACTCCTCAGAAACTGATCTGACTTAGGAGGAAGAATGACATATCCCAACCTCCTATGTGTGTGAACATAATATTTGGGTGGTTTCCTTCTGATACAAAAGGTTGCAAAGGTATGCGCCGCCCTTTGCTGATATTCAAACCATCCCTGCGATTTGATCAGTACCCCATTCTTTTCATCATGCGGCATGTTGACTATGCATAATGAAAGAATTGCGTAGGTTTTATGTCGTCATCTGATTCTATGGATGTCGTGGCTTGAGCGTGGCCTGTACTGAATACAATCGGTGATTGGTCCCTTTTAGATGAGGGACAATGAAGATAGACCCTTAATTGTCCTCTATATGCATGCATGCCATTTTTGAAATGGGTAAAAGCATATATAAGGAACTAATATCGACAGATTTAAATACATCCTCAAGACACAAAGAGTAATCAAAAGCAACACTTTCATTAAGGACACATTCGCCCTCATTTTTGGCGAGGTTATTACAGTCAGGATGATTCAGATATGCTACAATTAGTTCTATGCTAAAAGTAGTCGGTGTATCTTCTTCTGATTCTGAGTCTGCCTCGTTGCCATCATCGTCATCGAGCAGTGATTGCTTCAGTGGCTTGATATCCTCCTGATAGAGCAGGGAAGCAGTGAAGTAATTCTCCACTCCTTTGAACAGCTACATTTCAGTGAATATTGTTTAGACCACAACATCATCTCTCACATATTTGAAGCACTAGTTCAAGGTTGAAGGGACAATCCAGTTGGCATGGATCTATGGTCATCCAAGCAAGAGATTGTAAGACGTGTCAGCATCGACGATGTAGCACGTCATTTCTAATTTCAAGTCTCCAATTTGGCATCGGAGATTAATCTTGCCCAGAGGGTGACTACTTTTGGCGTTAAAGTAATAGATGGTTGTAGTGGTGGTCCACAATCAGTTGATTGAGATGCCTAGGAAGTAGAGAAGTCTCTTCGGGATGATGTTAAGAGCAGACCCCGGATCGACTTGGATTCTCCCGATACTTATAGAACCAATTTATCTAGTGTAGTACAGAGGTCTATCATGCTTATTATCTTTGAGGAGCATGTCCTCGGGAGTGAAGGTGATGGATGACATCTGTTGTTGCACTAAATAACATTGGGAACATGGGGTCCTGTTGTCATTAATAGGATTGTCGGCACTTATTTCAAGAAGGACTCTGAGTCAGCAAGTGCGTCTCTAAGCGTCTATCTTGTCTCCTTTGAGAGGCAAAGTAGCTCGTACAGAGTGATACGAGCTGGGATATTGGCAAGGTGTGCCAATATGTCAAAGTGGAAAGGAGTGTTGGGCCCCTTTGAAGATCCTTCTTCAATAATTTATCGAATCGACCTCTTTTTGCTTTTCTTTGTCCAGTGGCAGGGATGGTGCCATAACCTGGATTAGTGCAGCTGTTCCTGATGTTGTTGGTTCCTGTGTCTCGTCGGGGGCCTGGTCGTATTGTTGCAAATACAATCTTTCAGACCGGGTGGCTATTGGCTGAGTGGCAGCGGGCTGCGCTGTTAAGACAAACTTCTCTTCTTCTGAGTCACTAAGAGAAACTAATCACTGTGTTATCATCCGTTACGAGGAAGATGGTGTTATATAACTTGCCTCTAAGCTTGGCTTACTCGATTCCCATTGCTCATCCTTAACGATATCCAGATGGACCCAAACGACCTCTTCAAATCTTGTCATCATTGGAACGAGGTCTTTGGCTTTCTGCTTTTCTGCCATTGGGTTGACAACATTCACTCTGGTTTTAGGGACTGTAGTCAATCCATCTTGGATCGTGTCTTCAGGAAGGTCACGAAATTGAGAGTCACCATGTTGGCAGTGACTTTCTTTTGCTCAGACTTGAGAGTCAGAACTCTAGTATCCACTAATGTTTAGATCTTGTCCTTGAGGACAAAGCATCTACTGGTGGGATGATGTAATATTGTGGAAGAAGCAGTAATTGGAATCGTTTGTACTTCCCATCTCCTCTGGTCATCGGACTTCAGGTAACTTGAGCTTGTTACCCATGTTGAGTAGGTGGAAGATGATTATCATCTGTTCATCTTTGAAGAAATATTTTCTCAGTAGAAACTTGAATTCTTGATTATTGCTGGCACCACTTTTTTTTACTTTTGTGAAACTTCCCCAGACAACTCGACTGCCATTGTTTCTTCCCTATAGATTGGGAAGATTGGGATGCATCATGTTCCTTGGTGTAGGCCCCCATTTGTTCTGGGCACTGAGGGCTCAAACGTTTAATTGATTTCTCAGCTATTTCTACTTTTTTGACAAGCTCCAGGTATGGTCTTTGATGGCTCTCATACGAACTTCTACTCTGTCGAGAAAGTTATGCCGACATGTTTGAAGCAACATAGGCAAGGGCATGCCTGTAGGACACATGAGAGAGATATTGCGGAATCTCTTAATAAATTCCCGCACGAGTTCTCCTTTCTGAATCATCAAGAGAAGCTTATCCATAGTCACTCAATGTCATCCTCATAAAATGAGAAAGGAATCGGGTTTCTAGGTCGATCCAAGAGTTGATGGAGCCATTTGGAAGGCTTCTAAACCAGTCGAAGGCTACTTCTTTGATTAAGTTTTACCTGCACAGAAAAATACAGAATTTCAAATTTTAAGAATAAAAATGCAAGGCACTCAATACTACTGCGATAGTAAGTGGCTAGGTGGGTCATGATCCACAAGGACGGATTTGCGATGGAAGCTTGTTATAAGTTCTTTTTAGTTTACTTGAAATGGTTAAAAGTCTTCTTTGTTCTTGTAAAGAAAAAGAAGTATCTATTGTTAAGTTAAGAAGAAAGTGAAAGATAAGAGAAGATGGAGAAAATGAAAAATGAGTTTATACAAATAAATAAAAATAGTAATGAGTTGGGAGTTGGTGATAGAGGTGATCTAAACTAAAGATTATAAAAAGAAGAAAAATCCTAAAATAACTTACTTACCTCTTGACTTAAGCGAGCAAAGCATGACAAATTGGATCTTCCCCATTCCCAAACTTAAACTATAAATTTAAATGTCAGCAGAAAATAAATAGAAAAGGCTATCCGTCACCATAAGCCACCAAGGGCACTTGCAATGGTAAGGCAGGTTCGATGCCATAGGTTTCATATGAATTATCGTCAAAACCTGAGAGAAGAAAAGTAAAAGAAGAAGAAGAAGAATATAAAAACATAACTTTGATTTGATTCAAACAACAATGAAAGAAAAAAGACTTACTTACACCAATATCACCCTCAGTACAAGCTTCACTTTCATTCTCCTATGAAACTCTCCTCTCCTCTGAATTACGTAAATAAAATAAAAATTATATAAAAGAAAACTAAAAATTCTAAGTTATAAACTACAGAATAGCCTAGCCTATGCTCTCTGCTGAATCATCCTCTGTGGCCTCAGAATTTGTAGGCATTTATAGGAAAAGTGTAACGGGGGAGAGCATCTGAAGATAGGGGAGCAAACGCTCCCCTTATCTCACTTAATTGCAGCAAAAACGCAGCGGGTCGCATTTTTGCGACTTGGGTGTGGCCAGGTGGCCTCATCGGGGGTACAACTTCCCGTTTTGATGCTTTGTCCATTTATCCAACTGGTTTCTCATTTTGAGCTATGAATTTGATGATATCAACGTTAATCTTCAGCTAATCGAAATGGATTCATAAAAATCCGAATTTAACCAGTTTCTATTTGGTATTATTTCTCTGATTTACTCTGATCTTCAACTGAACATTTGTCCTCATCCTTGATTTTGATTTAATCTGAATTTCAGTGGGTTTTTGGGCTCATTTTCTCTCCTCTTTCATTTAGTAAAGGTCCTGCAAATATTAGACAAAAAGAAAATTAAATAGCAGAGTTTATTAAACAAATAATATGAGAATGTGACAATAAATATGCAATATTGACGATCGGTCACACCCACCACACTTTTAAGAGTGTCGATGAATAGTCTGGCCTTGACAACATCGTTGTCTATCACATTGCCAGTTTGTGACCGAATGTAATAGATGTGTTGATTTGGCGAGCTCTTATCATCATACACGTTTAATATAAGTTGCTTGAACTTTGGCGGAAAAAAACGGTGTCCCATTCTAGTGGATAAGGACATGTCATCCCTACTTTCTTCAGTTCATCCCTCTGAGTCAGGGATGCAATCTAAGCTTGAATGCCTTTGATAACATCGACATCAACTGTGAAACTTCCCTTTGAGTTTTCAGTCTTATGGGGTTCTGTGTCGGGGTTCTCCTCCTCGTCATGATTATCATCGGTAGTACATCATTGTCCCAATTATTTAGGAGTTGCGCCAACATTTGTTGAATGTTATCTAAAGCCTCTTGCTGAGCTTTGAAAGTTTTCTCTTGAGCCTCCATACGTCGATGGAGATCATTATAATTGTTGTTGTCGGCCATGTTAGTTGACACAGGCCCTGTTTGCTCCAAGCTAACTATGGAAGAGGAGGCATAGCCGCTGATTTTTCCTTCATCGTCTGGTCACTAGAAGAGACTTCTCAATGGCTCTGGCGATTTAGTCTTTGTGGAATAGGAGGGTTGTCCATAGTTGTAAGATATCGCTATCATAGAGCGGGTACCCCAGAAGGCACCTTCTGGTTCAGCCAAAACGTGAGTTAAGCCTGGGCTATGGTCAGGATCTGGTAAACTGACTGAGGGAGCACGAACCCCCGTCTTTCTCTTCGGGATCGCATTGGATCCCTTCCTCTGCTCATCATATTGGCAAACGCTGCAGCGAGGTGATGCTGCTTGGCTTTCCTCTTCCTCCTAGGTTTGGACTCTTTCGAGGTCCGGGCTGACAACTGGTCAAATACTGACAGTTTATTGGAAGGAAGTGTGGCGGGGATTGGGCCCAGACAATAATTAGTGGAGTACAAAGTTACAAATTGATACCCCGCTTATGCACACTGGGACGACGAGATGTACACATACTCCTCAGAGTGGGAATTCCGTTAATCAGAAATTCTTACAAGTTTGTGTTAACCGGACCCAATCGATCCAACACGAACACTCTGGGAGGCTGGATAGTAGCCCTAATAGGCTGAATAGACTTAGGATTAGCCCTAGACTTAGCCTTAAAGGCTTTTTCCTTGGCTGGGAGCGAAGTTAAGATAGCTTCGCCTTAAGGCGAAGCTATCTCAGCACTTGGTGCTTTAGTACTATAAAGTACTTTTTCTTTGAGCGAAATAACTTTGCTATTAGCACCAAAGTATGCTTCAAATTTAGCTTCACGGACAGAAGCTTTGGCAGCGGGGAACGAAGTTACTACAGCTTAGCTGCTAGCACTTGTGAGTGATTTGCCTTTAGATTCGCAAGAGAAGTGAAGCTGAGATCTGTGAAGAGCTGAAGTAGTCTCGCAATTAGAGACTACATGAGCTTCTGTTAAAGCTGAGATCGGGGATCCATTAGCCTTGCACATGGCTGAATTGGGTATTTCAATCCAGAGAGCTTTTGAAGCTGATTTAGCTTCGCACGCAGTATGTTGTGTTGGTGCGAAACTAATTCAGTCTCTGTTGAGGCTGAGGCAGACGGCGTTTTTCATCCCATCAGGGACTTCCTTCCAAGCCATAGCCAGAGGAGACCTAGCCATGGAGATCTTCCTGTGCCTGCGCACGTTGATGGGGCTTGAGCCGCCCTCAGAGAGAAGTTGCTCAAACTTCTCTTGGTCAAACTGGATGACCAAGGTTTCAGCGGTAGACCCAAGGGTCTCATCACTGCATTGCAGTACTGTCTTCTTATTGTTGAAGAAGAGATTTGCCAGCGGAGTCGCTATCTTGTTTTCCATTGAAATTGATTGGGGAAAACTTTATAAAAGTTGTAGAAAATTACAAATCAAAAGAAAATTACAAGTATTTTCTACTGAATTTCTGGGGAAGTGTGTCGATGGAAGTCTAGTCAGCGCGTGACTACTTTGTTCCGTTGATGATGCGGTTGATTGAGTCTTCGAGTCTTCTATCTAAGAATTTTCTTCTCGCTTGATTCTGAAAATCCTTTAAGGAAGGAAGATCGTGAGGGTATTAGCACCCTTTAAGAGAAACACAATTCTCTAAGAAAGCTCGAAAGCTAGATATTGATCTCTGTGTGTTCTAGAAGCTCTTCTCTTTAGCAATTTTTGTCTCCAAGATCCAGCCGATCTCTTCAAAAATCTTCCTCCCTTAGCCTGCCTAGCAATGGGCTATTTATAAGCTGAATAGGGTGTAACTACTCCCTAAAAATTAGCACCGTCTAGCTTCTCTGCAAAGCCAGAATAGCTTCGCTGCAAAGCTAATTGTAACTTGAGAAAAGCTGGAAAACCTTGCGTAAAGCCCACACCGAAGAAACTGAGCTTGGCGCGACGTTGATTTTGAGCTTTTAATAGAGCTATATAAAGCCTGCAACGAAGCTTAGAAATAAGCCCTCAGTGGAGCTAGAAGATAGCTCTTCATTGAGCTAGTAAGAGCTTCGCGCGAAGCTAGAAAACAAGCTCGTAATGGAGCTATGGGTTTTGCTGCGAAGTTAAAATAGAGTTTGCAGCGAATCTAAGTGTTAAGCTTCTTTGTCTTTTCTTTAGGAGACCATACTTGGCTCACTGTCTGCTTCACTAGATCAGTGAAGTTCATATCACCGTCTTATCCAACAGGAATGGACAAGTCTTCAACCTGTCTGTGACTTGTCTTTTTGGATGTGTCGACAAGTTAGACATCATTCAGACCGGTTGAAGTACTGTCTGGGGATTCGTCTTTCGAAGTATCAATAGGCATATCTTCTCTTACATTCTCAGCACGTTATATCCATCTTGTATAATGTTGATCAATTCTATTGATGAATAAGTGATCTATTCATACTTCAACCATAACTTTATCAATACAAGCGCATCTGATGCACAGACATTTAATACGACTAGGATTGTTAGCAAGCTTAACAAACTTGATATACTCCTCTATACCATTCCAATATCCCGGACTTAACCTATTAGCAACCATCCATTTTTGATCCATCTTTATCTAGTATAAACATAAAAATTAAAAAGTTGAATTATTTACAACATACATAACATGTAAGAAGTAAACTTTTTTAATTTGTATGCCCACTACAATATAATAAGACGAGTTTTTAACATTGGTTAATAAATAACCGACGTAAGAACACATACACAAGCAAACTCACAGTTACAATTTGGGACCACTAAAAAACAATTTATCCAGCAAACAAAAGACTTGAGACCACTCATGATTTCACCCTCATATGAAGCACAATACAACCAATTGAAGGAATTTTTTAAGCATGCAGTGATTACCTCGAAGCCGTGGGGAAGGAGGGGTTCGTTCGCGGTTGGAAAGATCAGGGCGGTGGAGACCCGTTCATGGTCGGCGGGGGAGATCAGGGCAGCAAGATCAAGGTTGTGAGGCCAGAAGATTAGGGTATGGAGATCAAGGTGGCGAGATATAGAGAGATCAGGGCGGAGGAAGCCCAGGAGAGAGAGGGTGGCGAGGGTCTCGAGGGCGGCAGGGGAGATCAGGGCATTGAGATCTAAGCGGTTGGGGTGAGAGCAAGGCGATGAGGGCCTCGAGGTCGACGAGGGACTCGTTGTCAATGAGGATAAGGGTGATAAAAAGGGAGATCAAGGTGACAGAGTGCGACACAAGGGAAGATGATCAAGGTGGAAGAAGGCGACGAGAGGGGGGAGAGGGGAAGAGGGGAAGAGAGAGAGAGAAAGTTAGGGCTATTGGAGCTATCTGCAAGGGGTTGATGTGGTCATTAGTAGGCAGAATGGGTCCGACTTTTCGTGTCGGTCCTATAAAGAACCGACGTGATAGGACAACCTTTCGCGGCGGTTCTATAAAAGAACTAACGCGAAAGTTTAGTCAACACAAGCGTTGACTAGGAGCGAAAATTTCATGTCTATTATAGAAAATAACCAACACGAAAAGTGACACCCATATATGACACATATGTCAAGTAATTACAAAAATGTTACCGCCCCATATATAGTGTCGTTTGTTTAATAAAACAACATTGTAAGTACTATCGCTTTTTCCCATTTGTAGTAGTGACTCGATCAAACCCATTTGCAAGAATGTTCTTCCAAACAAGGTAGCAGGACCCAATCTCCAAGATGGTGTAGAATTGTTGAACAAATCAACCAATTGATCACTTGTAAGAAAATTCGAGATTCTTCCCCTCTTTCTCTTCTTTCTCTTCAATACTTTTGAGGATGAGGAATGAATGTGAAATGATAGTATGAGAACTCTCTCTGGCCTTTTGACTTAAGTTCCATCATGACTTATGTCTCAACCCAACTCACAAGTGAGTTGAACCAACTTGATCAGCTTAACCAAAGTGGTCACTCATTTCTCTTGATCCAAATTACAAGAGACTCAAACATGATTTAGTCCATTCATAAGTATAGACCCAAATCCAACACTGGCTAGGGTTGGTATGACAAAAATTGTATCACAAAATTAAATTTTTTCTCAAACGAAAATTTCAATTTCATAATAAACAAGTACACATAAAATTGGGAATATCTTTTTCATGCAAACTAATGCAACATATTGTAAAACTTTTATTGACTCTACCATTTAGATGCTTTGTAGTTTAATACTAGTTATCTCCCGACTTCTAAACATAATATTTGTTTTAACCCATGTATTTTTTTTTAAGCTTTGAAAATCTTCAACTAACAAAAATTAATTTGGCTTTTGAGGATACGGGCGTGTTTAGTTATAGGGAAGTGGGAAAGTGGGAAACCTCATTTCTCTCTTCCCTTGTTTGTTTTGAATCGGAAATGAAAAATGAGAAAACCTTTTTCATTGTTTCTTTTCCCTTATACGCCTCCCTTTTATAGTACTATTTTCCCACTTCCAGGGTGCTACCGTTAATTTAGAAGTCACGTAAATTTCACTTTTAATAAATTGTAACTCAAAACAATTAATTTTGATGTCATTTAAATCTCACGTGCATTAGAAAGATTAAACATAGCACGTAAATCTCACGTGCACGTAAATCTCTTAGTTTTAGATGTTCGGATTAGAAGGAGATTTAGAAAGATTAAACTAAGTTAGATCCTAAGATTAAGTGGTGACGGCTAAAAGAAGATAACCAAAGAGTTTTTATAGATCGAGTGGTACATGAAGCAGATTGGAAAGCCCAAGATGATCCTATTACAACATGGAACAAAATTGCTAGCTGCATTAAAAAAGTAGCTAAAGATGTAATTGGTGAGTCACGGGGTGGTGCTCCATCATGTAAGGACACATGATGGTAGAATGAAGAGGTAAAAGCTGTCATTAAGATCAAGCGACACTCTTACAAAGATTTAAAGAAAAATTGTGATGGAGTGAGTTTTGAGAGGTATAAGCTAGCCAAGAAGGATGCTAAAAAAGCTATTCAGAATGCAAGAGCCAAAGTGTATAGAGAAGTGTATGAGAGTTGGATACCAAAGAGATTGACAAGAATATATATAGAATTGCTCGAATAAGGGAGAGAAGGACTAAAAACTTATATACTGTGAAGTGTATCAAAGATGAGGATTAGAAGATTTTAGTTCGGGATGAAAAAATTAAAAAAAATGGAGAGAGTATTTTGACAGATTATTCAATGGTAGTTCTACTCAAGATTTGGGTGACTTACCATTCAGTGCCAGGATATAAACTGTAATTATATGCGCAGAATTAGCGAATCTGAAGTTAAAAAGGCCTTGAAGAGAATGAAGTCAAGGAAAGCTATTGGCCCGGATAGAATTCTTATTGAAGTATGGAGATGCTTAGAAGAGATGGGCATGAGATGGCTGACAAACCTTTTTAATAAGATGTGGCTAACTAAAAAGATGTCAAATGAGTGGAGACAGAGTCCCTTAGTACCTCTCTATAAGAACAAGGCTGAAATCCAGAGTTGTTCAAACTACCGTGGAATAAAACTCATGTGTCACACCATGAAGTTTTGGGAAAGGGTAGATGAACACAGGTTAAGACAGAATGTTAAAATTTCAGAGAACCAGTTTGGGTTCATGTCGGGACGATCGACAACAGAGGCTATTCATTTGCTTCGTCAACTTATAGAGCGATTTCGAGAGAGGAGGTAAAATTTGCATATGGTCTTTATTGATTTAGAAAAAGTTTATCATCATGTACCAATAGAGATATTATGGTGGACATTAATCAAAAAGGGAGTTCCCATCAAATATATTGACATACTCGAGGATATATACGATGGAGTAGTAGCAAATGTCAGAACTTGTGGAGGCATAACAAATGATTTTTTAATCACAATTGGATTGCATCAAGGATCTGCATTGAGTCCATTCTTATATGCCATAGTAATGGATAAGCTTACTAGAGATATTCAGGATGAGATACCGTGGTGTATGCTATTTGCTGATGATATTGTCCTAGTCGAGAGATGAGAACTAGAGTAAATGCAAAATTGGAGCAATGAAGGCAAACTCTAAAATCTCGAGGTTTTAGATTAAGTAGGGCCAAAACAAAGTATATGGAGTGCAAATTCAGTAAATAGAGAATCTGAGATTATAGTATTGTGACAGTAGACGGACAAGAAATACCGATGAGCAGTTATTTTAAGTACTTTGGTTTTATTATCCAAAAGGATGGGGAGATCAATAGTGATGTCAACCATTGGATCCAAGCCAGCTGGTTGAAATGGAGGAGTGCAACGGGAGTTTTATGCTACCGTAACATTTCATTATAGTTGAAGGGAAAGTTTTATCTGACTGCTATTTAGCCAGCTTTGTTATATGGCACAGAATGTTGGGCTATAAAGAGATATCATGCCCAGAATATGAGTGTGACGGAGATGCGTATGCTTCGTTGGATGTGTGGTAATTCGAGGAGAGATAGGTGAGAAATAAGGATATTCACACTTAGATAGGCGTAACCCCTATACAAGAGAAGATGAGAGAAAACCACCTATGATGATTTGGTCATGTGTGACATAAACCCACAGATGCGCCAGTCTGGCGAGTAGAGTATATCAAATTAGGGCAAGTTAAAAGAGCGCAGGGAGACCGAAGAAAACATGGGTGGAGGTGATACGACAAGATATAAAGGCTAAAGATCTTAATGAAGGCAAATTGTTCGATAGGAATGAGTGGACAAAGTTGATCCATGTGCCCTATCCAGCGTAATTCTTTTTTGATTCATGTAGCCTACCCCAAATACTTGAGACAAATGGCTTAGTTGTTGTTACTGTAAATCTCACGTGCAGTCCAATTACAGTTCTAAAATGTAACTTCAGAATTAATTTTAAATTTAATATTATTTTGTGGTCAATTTTTTTACTTCCATTTTCACATTACTAACCAAACAATGGAAAAGACATATTTCTTTTCTCTCACACTTTCACATTACAACCAAACACCTAAAATAGGAATATATCCTAATTCCCAATACACTTCCATATTTCTCATCCATATTTCCCTCTTACGCTTTTTCCTCCCACTTCCATCAAACCAAACAGGTGCGAAACTTCTTTCTAGAAATTAGATTGAGATTATGGAAGTAAAAAAGAAGAAGAAGAGTAGGGGCCCTCACTGAAGTTGAAGCCACAACCAATTAAGAGCTTGTTTGTTTCTTGCTCAAAAAATCAAATTTCTGATTGCTCATCAAATCATAATTCTTTCCCTCTGAAATTTGTTGTGGAAGATAATTTTGACAAAGATCCAACCCCTTTCGCACTATTGTGAGAGGATTTCTGCTGCCTCACTGTAGCTGTATGTTTGCAATCATTTTATTGGGTCTCACATCAATTTCTTCTCATCACTAAAAAAATCAATAAAACACATTACCCTAAAATCTACCGTGTCTGAGATCCAACCCTCAAGTATCCAAAACAAACAGGTCATAAGTGCCGTGGCTGTCACCCGTGTGACCGCGTGCATAGGGGTGGCAGACGGGTCGCGACCCGTCAGACCCGACCCGATCCGAAGTTAGCGGGTCTGAGTTTGGGCTAATCGGGTTTGGGTCGTAATCGGGTCGACCCATCTGACCTGATTATTAAATGAGTCGGGTCGACCCGAACCCACCAGACCCGCTTGACCCGCCGACCCGATTATTCTCTCTCCTCCTCGGCCTCCTCCCCTTGATCTCCTCCTCTGCCGCCCTCGCCTCCTCCCCCTCGCCTAAATCAAATTGTCAAAAAATATGCGTAAGACTAATTTTGAACCCGTGGCCTCTAGTATGTAGAGTTTAGTGTGATGACTAACTATACTACCCAACAATTTGGTAATAAAGTGTAAAGAAATTGTATTTAAAATTTAATAATCGGGTCAAATGGGTCGGGTCGGGTCGATCCGCTAAGAATGGGTTGGGTCTCGGTCTGAATTTTTGACACATATAATAATCGGGTCGGGTCGACCCGACCCGATTATTATATGAGTCGAGCAGTAATCGGGTCAGATCGACCTGACCCGACCGAATTGCCACCCCTACGCGTGCATGTGCTCTCTGCACGTACGATCTCAACATCTGAAGAGATCAAGGGCGAGCAGAAAGCTTAAAGAAAGAAACTGAAGAGACGGAGAGCGCCATAATTGAGGCAAGCGAATCCACAAGCGGGGGGCTGCGATGGTTTATTTAAGAGGAAATACCATAAATGAAGTGGGCCCCCACTGTCCGAACACCTGTTGCCTTCTTCTCCTCTCTCGTGGGCCCCGCAATGCTCTGTTTGACCACCAACCCGCACGTTACCCAGGAGGGAAAAGCTTCCAGTTGCAGGGCCAGTCAGGGGCCCATGTGCGGCTGGCTGCTCCCCCGTGACAAGACCGGGCCAGTTTGGGCTGGTAGGCCGTGGACCATGGAGCCCAGCTGGGCCTGGGTCCCACATTGGGCTATAGCCTAATTGTAAAATTATTTGGAATTGACCTTCGAGTGATCACACTATCAACTACTGTTTTTGTGAAACCTTTGGGGAGTGAACGGAGATGCAACACTTCTGCATTCCAAACGGTACAATGTTACTGATTTGAATTGAAAATACTTTCCGGGGCTGTTTGGTTTCAAGGAAGTGGGAGGAAGTTAGGAAATGAGGAAGTGTCATTTCTCACTTCTCTATCTATCCAAATACTGAAAAAAGAAAATGAGAAAACCACTTTTTCTTCTCTTTTCCCTTTTACACAACTTTTTCATCACTTTCATGGCGCTACAGTTAATTTTGTGGTCAATTAAATCTCATCTGTAATAAGTTGTAACTCAAAACAGTTAATTTGTGATCACGTAAATCTCACTTGCATTCTAATTACAATTTAATTTTATTTTTCTTAATTAATTTTTATATTAATATTATTTTGCGGTTAACTTTGTGGTGAACTTTTTCATTTCCACTTCCACATTACGATCCAAACGCTGAAAAAAAACATAACATTTTCCTAATCACACTTCCCAACAACATTCAAACACCGAAAAATTTATTAACTAATTCTCAAGTTTCAAAGGAAATTATTACTACTTCCTTGCTCCCTCACTTCTTCACTTCCACCCTCAAACCATACAGCCTTCAAATCAGTCATCAATGTCTAACCACCACCACCACCACCTTTGAACTGGGAGTAATATTATTTGAATGCATAATGAATAACATGTAATTTATATTGCACTATGTAGCATAGTGATCAATAAATAATTGAATTTATATTTTTTATTTTATTTACCACAAAAAGGACTGAAATTGAAGGCCTTCTCAAAAATTTGTCATATTTACCAATATCTATTAGTTTATGTATATTCTAGCCCTATCAAGCCTTGATCTCGCACGCCCTTAGCATGACCAAAGGGCTGAAACTAAAGCTACGGCTTAATCGAGGTTTATCTAATAAGAGCTCCACTTTAAGATGGTTCATGCCATGTCTTACTTCGTGGAAGCTATACGATATCCTTGCCCAATAGGAAGCTGCCAGCTCTTCACAATGCAAATATCGAGATTTGGTTTGGTTCTTATTTGTGAGCTACACACATACAATAAGAAGTAACAACGGGCGCAAGACTTTTTTCAGTATGATTGTAAATGTAATAAGGATTTCAGTATAAGCGTACATGTAATAAGAAAAAGAGAGGAAAAAAACAATTTCGCACCGACCAAAACTTAAACATGTTATATCTAACTTAGGTTTATAAGTTACCACTTGAGTTATAACCCAAAAGTATCATTATCTTAGTAAAAATAATCTAAAATGAAAAGATTTTCTATACAAAAAATAGTTATAAAATTTTTATATTATTTCATTATTTTAAAAAATTTAGTGGGGGAGTCTGTCCACTCCGGACTGTATGTGAGTCTGGCCCTGATAAGAAAGCACATAGCCTTATTATGACACGTGGATTATTTGTCGGGCTTAACCGGAAAGAGACTAACATCATTTCTCAAGGGAGGAAAAACCTACTGTTCATGTGTTCTCTGACTTCTCTCTTCCCTCCTCACTCAAGGTCGGATTTGCTTCAAACCCAAGGCAGAACCTCATCCCCTTCGAGTGTCCTCGTCAGCCCATGATGAACTTTGTGCCACAGTTCGCATCATTTTGTGGGAAAGATGAGTCTATGATTGGCCTGTTTGGATAAGGGTGGAAGTGAGGAAGTGAAGAAGTGAGGAAGTGATAATAGTTCCTTTTGGAACTTGGGAATTGGTTAATAAGTTTTCTGATGTTTGGATGTTGTTGGGAAGTGTGGTTTGGAAAATGTTATGTCTTTTCCGTTTGGATGGTAATGTAAAAGTGAAAGTGGAAAAGTTGACTACAAAGTTGACCGCAAAATAATATTAAATTAAAAATTAATTAAGAAAAATAAAAATTACACTGTAATTAGAATGCAAGTGAGATTTACATGAGCAAAAAATTAACTGTTTTGTGTTACAACTTATTACAAATGAGATTTACATGACCACAAAATTAACTGTAGCACTCTGGAAGTGAGGAAAACGTTGTGTAAAGGAGAAAAGAGATAAGGAAAAGAACTTTTTCCATTTTCCTTTTCTGGTGTTTGGATGAACAACGAAAATGAGAAAAGACACTTCCCACTTCCTCACTTCCACTCAATTCCTTGAATCCAAACAGCCCCGATGAGAAGTTAGACCATGGTGCACCACAATACGAAGAACCAATTAGCTGATGCTACCTCGGTGCATCAGAAGGCTCTCGACTCTTATTTTTGTTGCCCAAGAACAGTTTTGTTTCTATCTCGGCATGAGTTTTTTTTTTTTTTTTTTTGATATATCAGTCTTTAATTGAAGATTCTTTATAAATAGAGGGTAATTAACAATAAACTTTTGAGTCTATTAAAAGTTTAAAAACTATAAACAAAAAGCCTTGTCTCAGGGGATGAATTTGCTAAATTTTAATTGTCTAATCTCAAATTTATACACCCCTTCTTGTTTTTAGAGTGATGGATCATTTTGGACTATACGAGTTCGAACATTATGAGAGGGGATCCATGTCTTGTGCCGGCAGTGATGACGGGAATTGAAGAAAACCTGGCTCTAATGTCACATTACTTGATTTATAGTAACCAACGATTACGCATGTATCAAATAATCAGACCGAATCATAAAAACAGTGAATTTGTGTGACGCCACCTTGATCTTTGAACGAAAACTCATAATCTTCTCATTGCCTACTGTCTCCATTGTGTTGCCGAAGTGTCTCAAAAAAGGATCACTAGGCAGTACAATCACATCAGGTTCAACAATGTTTCTGGGTGATGAAACAATTAAGGATCTCTCTCCTTCTAGAGATGAAGCAGATCTCCTAGAGAGATAAGATGTAACCGTTGTTGTTATATCAAAACTCTGAAATTGTGAACAGTGTTGAGCGTAATATATTTATATATACTAATATGGCCCCTGTCACAAGTCAAGCGCTCTTTATATTAGCCGGAACCTGAGCATACATGCAGTGGTATTTTCTTTTTAAATCCTTGTTTTCTTAAATACGTATCCGATAATAATTAAACTTGAGTTTTGTTAACAGACATGTGATACATTGTATCTAAACATGTGTATAGATATGTGATACATTGTATCTAGACATGTATACTTTGCTTATATTCTTCTCTCCATTTATATATATAGTGAAAAATATACAATAATACAAAGAAATTTCTCCTTCTCCAAATTATCATGGTATAAGAGTTATTCCTCTGCTGATCGTCATTCTACGCTATCAACAAGTCTGCACTGAGCCGTACTCACATAGCGTGTGCCTAGCGCCGGATCACTTTCGCCTCGGGGCATCTCTTCATCTTTTACTATTATTGACATGGACGACATCTTACTCTAGCACTACTTTTGCCACCTTTTTGCAGAATTCATGTAGTCGAGTTCTCGTGAGCCCTTTTACTTTTGTCCTCTGTATGCACCCGTCATCAGTGATCGCCTCTACCTTGCGTGCCTGATTCTGCCCGTCATTCCCGCCGTCGATGAGAGACGATCGACGAGCGATGACTTCACCATTCCCGTCGCCAACGAGAGCTATTCGATGAGCGATGACTTCACCATTCTCACCGTCGACGAGAAACAACCGACGAGCGTATTTTCAAACTCTCGGTGTTTGATCCATCGTGAGTTTGAGGGAGGGGGTTAATAGACATGTGATACATTATATCTAGACACGTATCTTTTCTTATATTCTTCTCTCCACTTTTATATATATTAACGTAATCCTTGGTGAAAATACACAACAATACACAGAAACTTTCCCTTCTCTAAATTATCATGCTCTAATAACACACTAAAGTTTATGTCACTGCATCAAAACTGCAAAATTCTGATGAGAGTAGAAGATAATATATTTATATTCTAATATCTTTTAGTCAACTATCCTCCTCCCTTTGTCTCTATTACTGTTTAGTACTGCATTGTATAAATATGATGGCTCCTTTCATGTACTTATTATATAGAGAGGTAATAACCAAAAAAAATCATAAACGTAGTGGGAATCAAGTATGGGTGCAATCTTAATCGTTAATCACACCAATCCAAGTTAGATTAGTCAATCCCAAACTCAATTAAGAGTCCCTTCTAAGGGCATATGGCCTTCAGCGTATGTATGTATAAATTTTAATTCAAAATTCCCTATGCCGTGATTTGAAAGATAAGCTCATTACTGATTCCTTTGTTTGAGGCTGGCTTTTTTCCATCCTTGAGGAAAGGGAAACTTCTATACATCAAGCAAAAATTTCTCTCGACAAAAGATGTACCGAAATTTTATTACTCTTAAATTAAACAATCTTCAACGAAAATGAAGATCTTTAACGAGAATGAATGCTGAGATAATAATCTCTCTTTGGAGTTCATAATATATACCTTTTTCCTTTTCTTTGTTTCTTCTTTTTTTTCTGTTTTCTTTTTGGAAGTAAATGTTGGGAAGAATCAAAGTTTAAAACGAGTAATTACAAATGTTAGGAATTTTCTCTCTCTTGAGAAGAGATTGAGGAATTGAGCCCGGCTTCACTCTCCTCTGTCTGTCTATTTTTAGGAAGTATGGGCACTTCAAATATATGTTGGAATATGAAGAATATATATGTGAATCTTTGAATTGAATTACGGCGAAATCCGTTGATCGAATCAATTGGATGATGGTTGGAGTGTGTTCTCCTTCCATTGGGGTTGAACATGGTATATTCACATGTTCAATTCTGACTTCGAATGAATGAGATATTCAAGTCTAAATATTGTCAAATTCAAAGCCAAAATGGGACTAAAAGTAGCTAAAGGCATTTAGTCCCACATTGGTCATAGGATGAAAGTTTGTAGTGTTTAAATAGAAAAAATTGGGAACAAAGGGCGTGCCCTTTGGGCACTTGGAGTTTTCGCGCGCGATTGAGAGGGAACCATGCCCGCACGCGCGCGCTGCCAGCCGGCGCCGGGTCCGGGTGCCCTACCCGGCCTGGTTCTTTTTGAGCCAGGTCTCACGGGTACGGGTTGCGCGGACCAAACTGCGGTTGCGACGGTTGAACCGAACAGCTGCAACGGTTGGATGGGTTCGGACCGGAGCGCTATAAATAGCGCTCCATTTTCTCATTCTATACACCAACAAAAAGAAAGAAATCTCCTTCTGAAGGAGATCCTCTCTCTCTCTCAAAAAGAAAGAAATCTGCCTTCTGAAGGAGATCCTCTCTCCCCCTCAGTCTTGAAGTGACTCTGCCTTCTGAAGGAGATCCTCTCTCTCCCTTAGTCTTGAAGTGACGTGTGACGTGGGAAATCGGTAACTCGGTTTCCGAAGCGGCTTCCAAAAGAGATTCTGCAAAAATTTGTTCTGAAAGAGGGCTCAGAAAATTCAACAGATTCTTTAATAGAATTGTTGTCTGAATCTGAGACTTTCGAAGAAGAATATTCTGAAAAACACCTAGAGGGGGGTGAATAGCTGTAAATGCTAATCTAGAAACTAAATGCGAAAGCTTAAACAAATTTTGCAATCACACTTAATACAACCACAACCAACAAGTGTAGCCGAATTCCCCGTGAAGGGCTCTGGACTAACTCCTCTTGATTCCCCTAGATAAGGGTTGAGGTGCTATGTGAAGCTCTTGTTGATTAAGTACAATTGAGGCACACACAAACAAGCCAAGCATATAAGGATGATAAGCAATATGAAATAATGCAAGGCACAACACAAGCAATATGATATGAATGAATGAAACTTTGCACAAATAAAAGAGAGGGTTAAGAGAAATTGGATCAAACGCTAACAATAAGATATGTTTCGAGGTTTGAGCCCCTAGCTCTACATCCCCGCCTTCACCACCGTGAAGGATTTCTAATCCACTAAAGGAGTACCGAACTCCTCTCTCAACCTTACAATGCCACCGAGGCAATACAACCACAATCCACCTCTATCGAAGAGGGATAAGGCCCGTAGCCAACAACCAAACTCCACCTCACAATAGAGGGAGCAAACACAAACCTCAACCTCTACCAAAGAGGGAGCAACCTAACAAGAATAAGGGTTTACAACTTGATGGTATCTTTTAACCACAAACAATTCCTTCTTTTTCCACAAACAAAAGATCCTATAGAATAGGATAGGTGATAGCGCAAGTGTGAAAAACTAGGTGTTTGGAAATCAAGAACTCAAAGAAATAATCTTGGGAAAACTCTTGAAGATAATAGAAATGAAGAACAAACACAAATCTCCCAAAATACTATTTTCTTTGATTTTTTCAAAAACCTAAAACAAATAAGATTGGAAGTTTAAAGCCCAAAAACACTTTTGAAATCTTTTAAAAACACTAGGGAAAGAGGAATTTTTCTCTTGTAAAAACCTTAGCCAAAATCTCAAAGAAATGGGGTATTTATAGCCCAAACAGAAAACTAGCCATTAGGCTGATCTTGCAGCCTCACAGGCTTGCGGTCGACCGGCCAGTCGACCGCTAACGGTCATAAATATGACCGCTGGGGCATCCGGTCGACCGCCCGGATACAGAGAGCAAAGCTCTCTGGTCCGATCGACCGGCTCATTGCTGGCCAGACGTGCACAAGGCTGTGCACGTCGGTCGACCGACGGGTTGATCAGCTCTGGCATACGGTCGACCGGGCCGGTCGACCGCCAAAGCCTGGCAGCCAATTTCTGGGTCAGAAAAACTTGTTAAAAATATTTCTAAAAATCTTATAAAACTTGTAAAAATTCCCAAAAATAGTTTTATCATTTTGCATTGATATATAAACTTATGATAAATATTTCAACTCAAATATCAAGCATATGAAATCATTTTTGTATTTTATCATTTTTACCAAAAACCAAAACTTGTATTTTATCAAACTTTGATTTTTCAACACATGAATAGGAAAGTCAAAATAAGTTTGTTTCAAAGTTAAGCATGCATGTATAGAATGAATCTACTATACATAAACCAATTAAACTTGTTTTGATCAACTATTCATGAAAACAAATATCGGTTAAACTAAAAACCGAAAAACCATAAAACGTGTGTGTTGTGCACTTGAGCATATCAACTATTCTTATCTTCACACATGGATCTAAAACACACTAAACTAAACTAGGATACCTAAGTCTTCTTGATGATCTTCCATCTTCAAGTCGACTCGGTCCAAAACGTGATCCACCGAGTGCAAAGGTATGATCTTGATGCTCGGGCACTGGAATCACCAAGTGAAAGCTTCCAAACTTCTCTTTTTGAAGTAATCACCAACTAATATCTTGTTACATAATCTGAAACTAAAATCACAAGATTATTAGTAAACATAACTACAAGTTAATCATCATCAAAACTAGAGAGGAAGGCCTCCGGGCCAACAATCTCCCCCTTTTTGATGATGACAAAACTCATGGAGTTATATATGCATGGATTAAAGTTAAGTTTCAAAGAAGCTCCCCCTTAACTCATGCATGAACAAATAAACTATAAATATTCAATGAATGTACATAAACATGTATGCATCAACATGCATAAACACATTAACATGCATAAACACAAATTATTCTCCCCCCTTTTGTCAATCATCAACAAAGGGGTAAACAATCAAAACAAAACAAAATCTTCTCCCCCTTTTTACTACAAAGAAACAATCATCAATAAAGGGGTAAAAGCAAAACTAAATCAATAAATTTTTCTCCCCCTTTTTGTTCGAAACAATGAATCAACAAAAGGGTTAATAAAAACAATGTTCTCCCCCTTTTTGTCTAAAACAAAAACAAAAACCAAATAGGGGTGACAATCAATTAAGGTACCAGTTGAAAATATGTCAAAGTAGCATCTTGATACCAATTGAAAGTAAACATAGATCAATCAACAAATGGTATATGCGATATACATTCATGAAGAGGAAGATGTGAAGCTTCCCTACATAGATACATTACATGAAGGAGGGATGACAAGCCCTAATTCACATAACGTACACTATGCAATACATAAGAGGAGATGTGAAGCTCTCCCTACACACGTGTACCACATAAAGAAGAGATGTCAAGCTCCTCAATACAAGATACACTCAACATGAATCTATATGTAGAAGAGATGTTAAGCTCTCCTTGCATATAGACAATACAAATCAAAACTTTTGTATTTATCTCTAAACAAATTTTTTATTTTTGATATCAATTTTGAAAACAATGATCAGACTTATTGATACTAATTTTAAAACATTCAAACAAACATCTTGATATCAAAAGAGAGTATTTTTCCTTTTAAATGATATCAAATGAAATGACTATTTTTTATCATAAAGTAAGGGAACAAAATACCAATTGAAATATGAAAATCGAATTTTCTTCCCCTTTATGAAATACCAACAAAACACATGCATAAGCTTGTTTAAGAAACCAATTGAAAATTGAATCAATTGAAATAAAGTTAAAACTCAAGCTTTAGCATAAACAAAATTTTGTGCTTAAAGATATAGGAATATAATAAGCACAAATAAAACATATATATGTATGAAAGATTAGATACCAATCGAAATTGATACTATTTGAAGTGAAAGCATACATACATACAAACATATATGAGTATACAAGAAAGGTCAAAATTGATACCAATTGAAAGAATCCAATGATACCAATTGAAACAACAATAATATCAAAGTATAACTCATATAACCTATCCTCCCAATCATGTTCAAGTTTAAAATGATTTTCAATATAAAGCATACATGAGCATGATCACCCATCCATCCGCCCGTTGGAAGGTAGGGGTTTTCAAAAAAATAGGTTTGAAAAATAAGCTTTGTTTGAAAAACTCTACCATATCGAAGAATATCGCAACTAGTTGTATGAAAGATTTGTTAACTAGTACGAAATCCTTCAAGTAAGGAATAAAACAAAATTATTTTTCATGAAAACATGAAATTCACAAGATAGTCAACACTCATAATCAATTAAGCATAAATATGACTCATGAAAACAAACACATGAGTAAACAATAAATGTGAGTGTTCAAATAAAATGTGAAGAACATAATCATAAAAGATGACAATAAGCTCAATATTCCTTGAAACATGAAAACATGAAAATCATCAAAACTTATTTAATCTTCAAGATATATGTATGTCCTATACAAACTAAAGTATACATACATATCCAAACACAACGAATCCACAAAAATATATGCATTAAGGCACGTGGCTCAAAGGATGTATATGTATAATCAGTAGTTTGGATAAAATAGACATATACATGAAGTTAAACATAAACACAAAAACATGAAACAAATTCAAAAATGGGAATACAAGTTTAAAATGCATGGATCATCAAAACTAGACTATACTAACACATCTAATGGGAACAAATAAGCATTCAAGCCCAAACATATATAGATTTATTTGTGGCCCACTATATGTACAAGTATAAATCCTAGTCTTAATGAAAACTAACATTTAAACTAGTAATCAAAGCATGAAGCATCATAAACAAGATAAAATCAACATGATAAATATACACATGATTATTATGTAAATTCACATGTTGTTAGAGCTATGATAAACATGATAGCTAAACTATGGTGAGAACACAAAATAATAGTCCATATTAAACATAGGTGTCTCAAATACTATACATGTATGTCAATGGTCTAATAAACATGGTATTTACATGATAATCACTAAACAATATAACATGCTATAAACAATGAAATGGAAGGCATGTAAACAATAATAAGGAGTTAGGAATCGTTACCAAAACCTAGAAGGCAACTCTCCTTGTCTCCAAAACATGGTGGTCCTCTCCACCAAACATCCCTTGAAAGTGATGCATCCAAATGGTCATCATGAAGTTCGGAATGCATCCACTCCAAGGTACCGCTACTTTAACGTCATGTGAGAGCCCACACCTACATCATAAATACGAGGGGTGGTCTTTGGTACCCACAACTTTTTGGGTCCATGAGGGTTAGTACCTTCTCTAACCCAAACAAAATTATTTGCTAAATTTGAAACATGTATTCTATCATAACAAAATTTAGCAAGGTGGCCCTTACGTCCACAATGTGTACAAGTGTACACATGAGCATACAAGTGATGATGGTGTCCGTGGGAAGCATGTGTATGCCGTGATGGGTGTGCATGCATAAATGATGAAACTTGTTTCTTTCGAAACAAAGATTCCAAACGTGTATGACCCACTACACATGGGCTCAAAGTGGAGCCTAAACAATCAACACTCTTCTTAAGCATGGATATATCATTATTAATCAAAGAAGAAGTGTGGCATGCAATAGGTATTCTAGGTGAAGCATGGCAAACATGAGAAACAATATCATTTTTCAAAGACTTATTTTATTTAAACAAATTTCTAATTCTTTTGAAATAAAATCAATTTCTCTTTTCAAAGAATCATTTTCTTTTAAAACAAATTCAACTTTTGAAGACAAAACATCATTATTTTTCAAAACATTATCACAATCATTTTTAGATTTTAAAACTTTATTTTCTTTTAGTGCAAGATCAAGTTGAGATTTCAATGAATCCCTTTCATTTGAAATCTCCACCTTCTCTTGCAAAATCATATTAAGTTTAGAAAACAAATCTTTATTATCATTGTTAAGGCCTAAACTTTTCTTTTTCAAAATCTTATATTTTTCAATCAATTTTTCACAAACAATTGAGAGTTCTTCATTCAATGCATGGGCATCAACAAATTCATCACATGAAGAACTAGCATCAAAACTATCTAGTTGAGATTCCAATTGTACCTCAAGGGAGTCATTCCCTTGGATCATGAAACATTGTGACTCGGATTCTCCACTAGACTCCTCCGGTTGGATTGGCAATTGAACCTTGAAGGTGGTGGTTGTGGTCAACTTGTTCCACACTGCAAAGGCGGAATCAAGGTTAGAAACATGCATAAGATATTCTTTATTTAATGTGCTTCTAATGGCCTCTAGGGCTTGTGCATTGGCCCCTATATGCTTGCTATCACTAAGGTAGGATTCCTTGGTAATGGCAAGGTGAACCTTATATCCTAGGGTTTGTAGGTAAATGGACATCTTAGTCTTCCAAACAAGAATGTTGGAAGGGTCAAACATAGGTGGGGTCATGAAGTCCATGGGTCCAAACTATATGTGTGCAAACAAGCAAATGCAAATGATGGATTAGCAAACAGGGATCTCACTCCTAGGATGTTAAGCCTAAGTATCAGGAGCGTAGGCTCTGATACCAATTGAAAAACACCTAGAGGGGGGTGAATAAGTGTAAATGGTAATTTAGAAACTAAATGCGGAAGTTTAAACAAATTTTGCAATCACACTTAATACAACCAACAAGTGTAGCCGAATTCCCCGTGAAGGGCTCTGGATTAACTCCTCTTGATTCCCCTAGATAAGGGTTGAGGTGCTATGTGAAGCTCTTGTTGATTAAGTGCAAGTGAGGCACACACAAACAAGCCAAGCATATAAGGATGATAAGCAATATGAAATAATGTAAGGCACAACACAAGCAATATGATATGAATGAATGAATGAAACTTTGCACAAATAAAAGAGAGAGGGTTAAGAGAAATTGGATTAAACGCTAACAACAAGATATGTTTCGAGGTTCGAGCCCCTAACTCTACATCCCCGCCTTCACCACCGTGAAGGATTTCTAATCCACTAAAGGAGTACCGAACTCCTCTCTCAACCTTACAATGCCACCGAGGCAATACAACCACAATCCACCTCTACCGAAGAGGGATAAGGCCCGTAGCCAACAACCAAACTCCACCTCACAATAGAGGGAGCAAACACAAACCTCAACCTCTACCAAAGAGGGAGCAACCCAACAAGAATAAGGGTTTACAACTTGGTGGTATCTTTCAACCACAAACAATTCCTTCTTTTTCTACAAACAAAAGATCCTATAGAATAGGATAGGTGATAACTCAAGTGTGGAAAACTAGGTGTTTGAAAATCAAGAACTCAAAGAAATAATCTTGAGAAAACTCTTGAAGATAATAAAAATGAAGAACAAACACAAATCTCCCAAAATACTATTTTCTTTGATTTTTCCAAAAACCTAAAACAAATAAGATTGGAAGTTTAAAGCCCAAAAATACTTTTGAAATCTTTTAAAACACTAGGGAAACATGAATTTTTCTTTTGTAAAAACCTTAGCCAAAATCCCAAAGAAATGGGGTATTTATAGCCCAAACAGAAAACTAGCCGTTAGGCTGATCTGGCAGCGTGATAGGCTTGCGGTCGACCGGGTGGTCGATCGGATGCCCCAACGGTCATAAATCCGGTCGACCGCCAACGGTCATAAATATGACCGTTGGGGCATCCGATCGACCGCCCGGTCGACCGCCCAGATACAAAGAGCAAAGCTCTCTACTCCGGTCGACCGGCCCGGTCGATCGGCCCATTGCCTGGCCAGACGTGCACAAGGCTGTGCACGTCGGTCGACCGACGGGTCGACCGGCTCTGGCATACGGTCGACTGGGCCGGTCGACCGCCAAAGCCTGGCAGCCAATTTCTGGGTCAGAAAAACTTGTTAAAAATATTTCTAAAAATCTTATAAAACTTGTAAAAATCCCCAAAAATAGTTTTATCATTTTGCATTGATATATACACTTTGAAAAATCACCTAGAGGGGGGGTGAATAGGTGATTATGCTAATCTAATGAACTCAATGCGGAATTTAAAACTTAATGCAATACACTCAAGTGCAATCAACAAGTGATGCACACACAACCAAGCCAAGCAAATATGAATGCACAATATGAATAGTTGTAAGGAACAAAGTAAAGAGAGAGATAGAGAGAGTCAATGGATCAAGCACAAACAACAAGATATGTTTCAAGGTTCGAGCACCCAGCTCTACATCCCCGCCTTTGACACACGAAGGATTTCTAATCCACTAGCTAGTCCACAAAGAACTCTCACAAGGAGTACCCAACTCCTCTCTTTACAACCACAACCTCCTCCTTGAGGCACAACTCCAAGCCAACAAAACAATCACCTCACTACCCGAGGGATTAGCACAAAGCAAACACAAGGATCACCTCACAACTTGAGGGATACAACCCAAATGCACAACTTCCTCACACAATGAGGGCAAGGCACAAAGCAAAGATTGGGTTTTTAACTTGGTGGTCTAAACAACAACCACAAACAATTTCTTTCTCCCACACAAAGATCCTATAGAATAAGAAAGTAGATGTAGCTCAAGTGTGGAGAAAACCAATGGAATGAAAATCAAAATCACAAAGAAAATCCTTGGGAAAAACTGAAACCAAGATATAGAAGATGAATCTAACCTCTTTTTCCCAAAACCCTTTTCTTTGATTTTTCAAACCCTAACAAAAACACCAAATAGATTGTTCAATTTGAATCCAAAAACTTCTTTTGATTGCTGTGAAAACACCAGAGAGTAAGGAAAAATTCGCACAAAAAATCTTAGAGAAAAACTCTTTCCAATGGGGTATTTATAGTCCCCAGAAAAATATAGCCGTTGGCAGCAGAAATGCCAAAAATGAACTGCCGGTTGACCGCTCCGGTCGACCGTCCAACGGTCAAATTCTGCCCGTTGCCAGTGTTGGATTAGGTGTCTAAGTCATAACTATAATTGATAGCAGCATAGTCCTTTTGGGTTGCCCTCGAGATTCAAAAATAAGTATAACTAAAAGGAGAACAAAATTTCCTTTGGGAAATTAGTCCCACATTGGTGGGATAAGAAAACTGGAGGTTATCCAAGGCTATAAATAGGACCTTAGGGATTCATTCTAATTCACTACCTCTTGGCTTGAGTATTAGCCTCCTTCTTTCTCCTCTTGGAAGAACTCTTTGATAGTTCATCCATACTTAGTTAAATTTTTGAATCGTTGGGTGTGATTCCATCAGAGGCACGACATTTGTGGTGCTTGCTTCCAAGAGATCTGAAGGGATAATTTTAGTTGTTTACTATAACAACTAAAAGAGGCACGACGTTTGTGGTGCTTGTTTCCAAGAGATCTGAAGGGATAATTTTAGTTGTTTACTATAACAACTAAAAGGTATGTAATTATATTTTTCTTCTGTAGTAATTTTAATTAATTACTGGGATATTAGGATTCTTTTATGTTCAAAGTTATAGGTTCAATTGTGAAAACATAGATCATGTTTTAGGTTGCATGCTCCCTTAAAAGTCTAAGTTTGTTTGTAATACCTAAAACCCATCAGTGGTATCAGAGCTTGGTTTGTTTTCAATTGAATTTGCTATAATTGTTGAATTGATAAGGTAACTGCCTATATAATGGTAGATGTATGGGTGTCCACTCTCACCCACCACTTCCTTGATTAGTGGAGGGTCATTAACTGAACGGGTTTGATAGGACTATATATATATTGATTCTCATTAAAAGTATAATGATAATAAAAGGTAACTAAATTTTATTTAAATCCCAATCTTAGTTACTTTAAGAAAAAATGTGAAATTGTATGCTAACCCATGAAATTGCACATTACACCTTATAAGTCATTAGTGGTGCGTGTGTGGTTAACCAGCACATTAATAGGGCTAATAAAGAGCAGTAATGGGTATCTTATAAATTGTTATTGTTGATGGAGTGTGTGTGGTTTACCAGCACATCAATTGAGATGATAAATGACATGAAGGTTACCAAGCACATTTGCATGGTTATTCACATCTTGTTTGTGATCCTCGGTATCCCAGTCACAAATGTAAGAGCATAATCTGAGATTAAACATGCCATTGAATAGTTTCAATGAGTCTCAAAAGACATACCTGTATGAAATTTGCAATTAGATTACGGCATCCCTTTTCTAAGTTGTGAATTTCATAGTTGGATCCTAGCCTCGATATTTCAATTTTGAGTTGTTATATTAAGGGTTATTTTTTCTTTTCTAACTCAAACTACCTTTCTTTTAGAAATGTCTGCCCCTAACGATGCTTCTGGTTCCTCCTCCTCCAATCACAACTTTTCTTTGTTGAACATCTGCTCAAAGGTGACATTAGATGGCACCAACTATAATGACTGGATGCGCAACATCAAAATGGCTCTTCGTTTCGAGGACAAGGAGTATGTCCTTGACAAAGAACTTGTTGAAATTGACGAAGAGAAGGCCACTCCTGAAGAATTAGCTGCTTATAAGAAGCACTACACGGATGCAACAAAAGTTGCTTGCATCATGGTTGCTACCATGACTCCTGAACTGCAAAAATTCTATGAGGATTACTGGCCGTACGAGATGAACAAAGACCTTATGGAAAAGTACCATAAGCGAGCTCGTCAAGAAAAGTACGAGATAGTAAAGTCCCTCATATCAAGCAAGATGAAGGACGGAGAGTCTGTCAGCGGCCACGTGCAAAGGATGCAGCGATACGTGGAACGCCTTGTGAGGCTAAATGTGCATATTGATGATGAGTTGGCTATTGACATAGTCTTGAACTCATTGCCAAGTTGTTATGATCAGTTCATCTTGACCTATCATTTGAACAACAATGAGACCACATTGGCTCAATTGCACAACCTCCTGAGAACAGCTGAAACTGGGATGAAGGGAAAGAGTGATCCCCCCACTCCTGCTAATACTACCGTTCTGGCCATTGGGCAAGGAAAGGGGAAAAAGAGGAAAGGTCCTCCCAAGCAAAACTGGAAGGGAAAGTCTCATGTAAAAACCAGTTCTGATATTACCCCTGTCTCTGATCCTAAAGAGGCCACTTGCTTCTATTGCAACGACAAAGGACATTGGAAACGAAGCTGCCCAAAGTATCTGCAAGATTTAAAAGATGGGAAAGTAAAACCATCTACTGCAGGTATATACACTATTTCGTCTATTAACGCAACATCTTCTGATTCTTGGGTCCTTGATACAGGATGTGGGTTTCACATTTGCTCTGTATTGCAGGACTAAGAAAAAGTGAGGATGTGGAGCATGGTAGAATGAACTTGATCATGGGGAATAGGCGATCTTCACCTGTCACCAAGATTGGAGTTTATAGTCTAGTGCTTAATAATGGTGTTAATTTAGATTTATTGAATTGTTGCTACTCGTCAGAAATGACACGAAACATTATCTCTTTTCATGCATTGTTCAAACAAGGTTTTAGATATTCTTTTAATGATGAGAATGGTTCTATTTCTGCTTATAAAAATGGCATTTTTTATTTTGAAGCTTTACCTTGTGATGGTGTGTATGAAACTGTGATGTGTGTAGACAACTTAGGTAATAGTGTATTTCAAATTGATTCGTCTAATGGTGTAGACAAAGCGTGCTTGTGGCATTGCCGTCTTGGACACATTAACAAAAAACGCATGGCTCAACTCCAAAAGGATGGGGTGTTGGAATCATTTGACCTAAGGTCAGATGATACATGCGAATCTTGTCTTTTGGGTAAGATGACAAAATCACCTTTCACTGGATTTTGTGAAAGAGGTGAAGGTTTGTTGGATCTCATACACACAGACGTGTGTGGACCCTTCAGATCAGCCACAAGGGATGCTAATCGATTCTATGTGACTTTTACTGATGATTATAGCAGATATGGTTATATCTACTTAATAAAGCATAAGTCTGAAACCTTTGAAAAGTTCAAAGAGTTTAAACAAGAAGTCGAGAATCAATTAGGCAGGAAGATAAAGATGCTCCGATCAGATAGAGGCGGAGAGTATCTTAGTATCGAGTTCCATGACTATCTCAAGGAATGTGGAATAGTTTCACAATTGACACCTCCTAGGACACCACAACTTAATGGTGTGGCTGAGAGACGCAATCGAACCTTGTTAGACATGGTGCGTTCCATGATGAGTCGAGCTTCACTTCCAATATCATTCTGGGGGTATGCCTTAGAAACTGCCGCCCACATTCTTAATCTTGTTCCAACAAAGAAGGTTGCCAAAACACCTCACGAAATGTAGACAGGAAAGGTTCCCTCGTTAGCACATATTAAGGTTTGGGGTTGTGAAGTTTTCGTTAGACGAGAAATTCACGACAAGCTTGAACCTCGTAGTGAGCGATGTGTTTTCATCGGCTATCCACAGAAGAAGTCATTTGGATATTTGTTCTACAGACCTAGTGAGAACGTGGTCTTTGTAGCACGGAGAGGAGTCTTTCGAGAGAGAGAGCTCATATGCAAAGAGGACAGTGGGAGCGCCGTTGACCTTGAAGAAATTCAAGAGCCAGCAGACGAAGGAACCTTTGAAACCACTATGGTTCAACCAGAGGAAGAGATTCCAGTTGAACCCATTGACACTTCATTACCTCTTAGGCGTTCTAGTAGAGTTGGCAAGCCAACTGAGTTCTATGGTTGCCATATAACTGCAAATGGAGACACGTTTATCAGTGACAATATACTGGTAAATTTGGATGAGCCGACGAACTACAAGGAAGCCATGGCAGGCCCTGAGGAAGCCAAATGGAAAGAGGCAATGGACAGCGAGATCAAGTCTATGTATGACAACCAAGTTTGGAACTTGGTTGATCAACAACCTGGTCGGAAGACAGTTGGTTGTAAATGGATCTTCAAGAAGAAGATCGACATGGATGGTAATGTAAGCACATTCAAAGCACGACTGGTGGCGAAAGGCTTTACTCAAACCCCAGGGATTGACTATGATGAGACCTTCTCACCAGTGGCTAAGATAAAATCTATTAGGATAATGCTAGCCATAGCTGCATTTCATGACTATGAAATTTGGCAGATGGATGTCAAAACTGCCTTCCTAAACGGAAAGTTGGCTGAGGATGTTTACATGAGTCAGCCAGAAGGTTTTGTGGATGCAAAGTTTCCCAATGGAGTATGCAAGCTTGAGAAATCCATCTATGGATTAAAACAAGCGTCTCGCAGATGGAATCTTTGCTTCGATGAGAAAGTCAAAGAGTTTGGTTTCTCTAGAAGTGAGGATGAGTCGTGTGTATATGTCAATGCTAGTGGGAGCATAGTCACCTTCCTGGTATTGTATGTTGATGACATACTTCTTATAGGAAATGACATTCCAACCTTGCAAAATGTTAAGTCTTGGCTTGGAAAGTGTTTCGCTATGAAGGATCTAGGAGAGGCTGCCTACATTCTAGGAATAAGAATTTTAAAGGACAGGAGTAAAAGACTAATTGGACTTAATCAGAGTACCTACTTGGATAAAGTACTGAAACGTTTCTGTATGGAGAATTCCAAGAAAGGAGAACTGCCCATCCAGAGTAATACCAAAATGAGTAAGACTCAAAGTCCGAGTACAGATGAAGAGATAGCAGAAATGAGTAGAATTCCATATGCTTCTGCTGTTGGTTCTATCATGTATGCTATGACATGTACTCGTCCTGATGTGTCCTTTGCTTTGAGCATGGTCAGTCGTTATCAGGGAAATCCAGGTAAAGCTCATTGGGTAGCGGTTAAGAATATTCTCAAGTATCTGCGAAGGACTAAGGACTGGGTCCTAGTACTTGGTGGCTGTGATACATTGAGAGTAACTGGGTATAGTGACGCCAGCTTTCAAACAGATAGAGACAACTTCCGTTCCCAATCTGGCTGGGTCTTTACCTTAAACGGAGGAGCAGTTACTTGGAAAAGTTCCAAGCAAGACACAGTGGCTGATTCTACTTGTGAATCAGAGTACATAGCGGTAAGCGAAGCATCAAAGGAGGCAATTTGGTTGAAAAACTTCATCGAAGATCTTGGAGTTGTGCCAACCATCAAGGAGCCAATGGATATTTTCTGTGATAATGAAGGAGCGGTTGCATTAACAAAAGAACCAAGAGATCATGGCAGATCTAGACATATTAACAGAAAATACCATTTTATCAGACACAAGATAGAAGAAGGTCACGTTGTAGTGAGGAAGGTTTCATCTGAAGATAATCCTGCAGATCCACTCACAAAGGGTCTGAGTAGGGTTAAACACAATCAGCATGCTAGGAGCATTGGTCTGAGAGATGATGTTGGTTTTAGCAGTTAGATAGTTAGTTTGAAACTTATAACAAAGTAAATGTGATTGACTTTTGGTGATTAAATAATAGAGAATTATTTATGAGTTTGTTTACTACCTTTTGTCAATTGTTTATTATTGTGTTTCATTTTTGCATGTTTTACTTCCCGAATAATTTGATTATTCGAATTCCACAGTCGATCATACTTTTGGAAGTAAGTAGTGAATAAAGACTGTCATGAATGGAGTTGTGGATTGTCTAAAGAGTTTTAGACATAGCAATGGTATTGCTGCAATGTTCGTGAGTACTTTGAAATGGAGATTTAAGTATTGGATTAACCCACGCTCAGAGAATTACTTCATGGAATTTATCACGAGTAATTCTGAGACGATAATATCTTATAATCTTTAAATGGAGATATATGAGTTGTGGTTTACAAGTCAGTTGTGCGTTGATAATGTGTAAACGCATCAGTAACTTGATGTTATAAAACGCATTGTTGTGCATGATTTGATGAGTAAATGGTGCAAGCATATAGGTCAAAGTTTATTCGTTCCTTTTGTCCTAACGGGAAAAGCGATATCTTTGGGCCCCTCGGTGATTTGAAGTTGACATATAGTGTCGGGCCCGACCAGGACTAAATTGATGTGTTCATTTAGTAGTTCTATGTCATTACAAATCAGAAATCGGGAAACAAAATACTGGACAAAGAGATTGATTATGTTCCATGTCTCATGTTCAAATGATATCTTGTAGAACGAAGGATTATATGATCTCTTATCTTAGGACACGAAACTGACTAGGTCAGAGTTCGACAATGGCTTTTGGAAGCTACAATTTGCTGATCAATTAGGAAGTTATTAGACTTATCCAAGTGGGAGACTGTTGGATTAGGTGTCTAAGTCATAACTATAATTGACATAGTCCTTTTGGGTTGCCCTCGAGATTCAAAAATAAGTATAACTAAAAGGAGAACAAAATTTCCTTTGGGAAATTAGTCCCACATTGGTGGGATAAGAAAACTGGAGGTTATCCAAGGCTATAAATAGGACCTTAGGGATTCATTCTAATTCACTACCTCTTGGCTTGAGTATTAGCCTCCTTCTTTCTCCTCTTAGAAGAACTCTTTGATAGTTCATCCATACTTAGTTAAATTTTTGAATCGTTGGGTGTGATTCCATCAGAGGCACGACATTTGTGGTGCTTGTTTCCAAGAGATCTGAAGGGATAATTTTAGTTGTTTACTATAACAACTAAAAGAGGCACGACGTTTGTGGTGCTTGTTTCGAAGAGATCTGAAGGGATAATTTTAGTTGTTTACTATAACAACTAAAAGGTATGTAATTATATTTTTCTTCTGTAGTAATTTTAATTAATTACTGGGATATTAGGATTCTTTTATGTTCAAAGTTATAGGTTCAATTGTGAAAACATAGATCATGTTTTAGGTTGCATGCTCCCTTAAAAGTCTAAGTTTGTTTGTAATACCTAAAACCCATCAGCCAGCTACCGGTCGACCGCCCCAGTCGACCCAAACAAACAGAGAGCTCTGCTCTCAGACCCGGTCGACCCTGACGGTCGACCGTCCAGTGTCTGCCAAACGTGCACAGATCTGTGCACGTCGGTCGACCGACCCGGTCGACCGACTTCATGCCAAGTCGACTTGTTCAGAAGACTAGTCGACTAGTTGAAGCCTGGAACAAAAAACTGGGTCAGAAAAACAGTTTAAAAATATTTTAAAAAATCTTTTAACACTCCTAAAAATCACCAAAAATAGTTTTATCATTTTGAATTGATATATAAACATGTGAAAAAAAGTTTAGCTCAAATATCAATCAATATGAACTATTTTTGTGTCTTATCATTTTTACCAAAAACCAAAAACTGTATTTTCTAAAACTTGGATTTTTGAATAGAAAATACGTTTTGTCCAAAACTCTTCCAAATACAAAAACATGGTATTAAACAACATTTAGGCATGATGTATATGGATATAATCCTATATACATGAAACATATATATATATCCATGTTTTTGACATTAATTCCAAAATATGTTTTGTTAAAAATACCAAAACATAAAACACATGAATAAGAAGTCAAAACTAAGTTTGTCTAGGAAATTAAGCATGCATGTATAAAGAATAGATCATATATACATTAAACCATGTAAACTTGTTTTGATCTATCGATTCATGAAAACCAAGAACGGTTAAACCAAAAACGGAAAAACCGAAAACCAATATTCCAAAACATGAAACATGTGTGTTGTGAACTTGAGCATATTATACTATTCTAATCTTTACAATTTGGATTTAAACACAAAACTAAACTAGGTACCGAAGTCTTCTTGTAGAGCGCAATCTCCAAGCCGACTCGATCCAAAACTCCTTGATCCACCGAGCAAGTGCTATATATGATCTTTGACGCTCGGGCTCTTGAATCGACATGTGAAAGCTTCCAAATCATCTTGTTGAAGCTAATCACCAACTAATAACTTGATTAATGATCTGAAACTAAAATCACAAGATTATTAGTGCACATAACTACATGAGTTAATCATCATCAAAACTCGAGTGAAAGGCCTCTGGGCCAACAATCTCCCCCTTTTTGATGATGACAAAACTCATGGAGTTATATATGCATGGATTAAAGTTAAGCTTCAAAGAAGCTCCCCCTTAACTCATGCATAACCAAATAAACAATAAATAATATGCAATAAAGGCTCTTAAACATGAATGCATATAAATGCATAAACAATAAAAGGTTCTAGATATATTTATGCATAAACAATAAAGGTTCTAGATACCAATGAAATGTTTAAAAACAAAACATGCTCTAGATGCCAATTACAAAATATGCTCTAGATACTCTAGATACCAATTAAAATTAAATAAATTAAACTTAATATATGCAAAACATAAACATGCATATATAAACCAAAATATTTCTCCCCCTTTTTGTCAATCATCAACAAAGGGGTAAACAATCAAAACAAAACAAAATCTTCTCCTCTTTTTAATACAAAGAATCAATCTTCAATAAGGGGTAAAAGCAAAACCAAATCAATAAATTTTTCTCCCCTTATTTTGTTCGAAACAACGAATCAATAAAAATAATATTTTCTCCCTTTTTGTCTGAAACAAAAACAAGACCAATTAGGGGTGACAATCAATTAAGGTACCAATTGAAAATATCTCAAAGAATAACATCTTGATACCAATTGAAGGAAACAAACAAAAAAAAATATTGATACCAATTTTAAACAAAACACATGAGAATCTTGATCCCAATTGAAATTAAACATAATAAATTTTGAATGTCTAAACACAAAAATTTTGATACCAATTGTAAATATTTTTCATTTTGAACATATGATACCAAATTTGAATTTTCAATCATAAAGTATGGGAGTACAAATACCAATTGAAAGACAAAATCAAATTTTCTCCCCCTTTATGAAATACCAACAAAAACAATGCATAGGCTTGATACCAATTTAAAAGTAATCAATTGAAACAAAGTTAAAGCTCAAGCACTAGCATAAACAAGATTTTGTGCTTAAAGATATAGGGATATAATAAGCACAAATAAAACATATATATGTATGAGAAATAAATACCAATAGAAATTGATATTCTTAGAATTGAAAGCATACATACATACAAAATATATATGAGTATACAAGAAATGTCAAGATTGATACCAATTGAAAGAATTCAATGATACCAATTGAAATAACAATAAGATCAAATGTGTATCTCATATAACTACCTCCCAATCATGGTTCAAGTTTTAAATGATTTTCATTTTAAAGCATTCATGAACATGATCTCCCATCCAACCTCCCATAGAAGGTAGGGGTTTTCAAAAATAGGTTTGAAAATGTACTATGTTTGAAAATCTCTACCATAGTGAAGAATACGAACTAGTTATAGGAAAAACTTTTAAAACTAGCACGAAATCCTTCAAGTAAGGAATAAAATAAAATTATTTTTCATGAAACACATGTAAATCACATGATCACTAGACACTCAAAGTCCATAAAGCTCATATCAAATTCTCATGAAAACAAATCATGAGTAAACTAATAAAGTGAGTGTACAAGTATAATGTGACACATATCAACATGAAAATATTCAATTAAGCTTGTATGAAATTCCTTGAAAACATGAAAACATGAAAAACTAGATTTTCATTACCATAGAAATTACCTAAAAACATGAAAATCATCAAAACGATTTAAACTTCAAGGCATATGTATGTCATGTACAAACTAAAGTATACATACATATCCTAAACATAATGAGTCCACAAGGGTATATGCATGAAGGCACGTGGCTCAAGGATGTACATGTATATCTAATAGTTTAGACATGATAGATATATACATGATCATAGAAACATATCCAAAATAGGAATATAGGTTAAAATGCATGAATCATCAAAACTCGACTATACTAGCACATCTAATGGGCACAAATAGGCATTCAAGCACAAACATATATAAAGATTTATTTGTAGCCCACTATATGTACAAGTATAAATCCTAGTCTTAATGAAAACTAACATCTAAACGCATATTCAAATCATGAAGCATAAAATGGGATATAAATCAACATGAAAATCATAAAAATGATCATGAAAAAAATCCACATGCTATTAGAATCAAGAAATACATAATGGTCTATAAACATCAAAACATGTGGCAAAAACAGAAATCATAAAACACGTCACCATTGTTTAGCTATTACAACACATGTTAATTATCAAAACATGAATCATTAAAATAAAATCATGCAGTCATAAACATCCAAATGGTCATAATGCATATGCATGTGCATTAGATCTAGGGCATACATGTTAGTTTAAACAAGGTGAGAACACTAAATATTGATCCATATAAAACATGGGTGCTCAAGTAACTAAACATGTATAACACTAATCTAATCAACATGACATAAGCATAATGATCAACAAACATTAAAACATGCTATAAACAATAATATGAAAAGCATGCAAATAAAAATGGGAGTTAGAGAATGATACCAAAACCGATGAAGGTGCATCTCTAGTTCTCCAAACCACGGTGGTCCTCCCACCAAATCCCCTTGAGAATGAAGCATCCAAATGGTTCTCTTTTAAGCTTAGAACGCATCCACCTCAAGGCACCAATAATCTCACGTGATGCGAGAGCTCCCACCTATATCAAAAGTCAAGGAGGTGGTTTTTGGTACCCATTTTCTTTTGGGTCCATAGGGGTTAGTATCTTTCCTAACCCAAACAAGATTATTTGCTAAATTTTCAATATGTAAACGATCATAACAAAATCTAGCAAGATGGCCTTTTCGGCCACAATGTGTACATGTGTACACATGAGCATACGTATGATGGTGGTGACCGTGGAAAGCATGTGTATGCCGTGTAGGGTGTGCATGCAAAGATGGACCTTATTTCTTGCGAACCAAGGTTTCCAAACGTGAATGATTCAATGTGCATTGGCTCAAAGTGGAGCCCAAACATTCAACACTTTTCTTCAGAACATTTATATCATTTTCAATAGAGGAAGATAAAGTGGAGCATGCAATAGGTGTGCAAGAAGAAGAAGAAGCTATAGTCGCATGGCACACATGAGAATCAATATCAATTTTCAAAGATTCATTTTTCTTTAAAACTAAATCCAATTCTTTTGTAATTGAATCAATTTTATTTTTCAAAACAAGGTTATCTTTTAAAACAAAATCCAATTTAGAAGATAAAACCTCATTGTTTTTCACAACATCATTACAATCATTTTTGTTTTTCAAAATCTCAATCTCATCAAGGGCAAGGTCTAGTTGAGATCTTAGTGAGTCACGTTCACTAGTGATCTCTTCCTTTTCTTGCAAAACCAATTCAAAATTAGAACACAAATCCTTTAATTCATTTTTCAAAACAAGGTTGTCCTCTTTCAAAAGATTGTGTTTCCCAGAAATTTTCAAGCTTTTGAGTAAGTTCCAAATTTAATGTTTGAACTTCAAACAACCATGGCAATAGGAACTAGAGCTATCATCTAATTGAGTGTCCGATTGTACCTCAAGGGAGTTATTCCCTTGGACCATGAGGCAATGCTCTTCGAACTTTTCTCTCTTAGATCTCCTCATCTTGTTGATAATCCTTGGAAGCTCGGGGATGTCAATAAGCTCCAAACTGCAAAAGCCGAGTCATAATGATCAAACACCGGTAAAAGATGTTCATTAAGAGATGCTCTAAGTGCTCTAAGTGCTAAAGCATTAGCCTTTTTATGCTTGCTACTATTAGGGAAGGATTCCATAGTGGAGGCTTGATAAACTAGATGTCCTAGTCTTTTCAAATGGCTACTCATATTGGCCTTCCAAGCATCAAGTCTAATATGGTCAAACATAGGAGGGCTATCCATGAGATCAAACTAAATGAGTGCAAATGAACTGTAACGCCCCGATCCCGGCGATACGGGGACGTCACTGCAACGTATATACGTAAGTCCGAATTACCTTCCCGTATATATGCTAAGCATCAGTACAGACAAGAATCAGAGTACGGAAGCAAATGGTGCATTATACATTCCAACACATATATACAATTACAGAATTATCACCAGAGTGATAACAATATTACATGAATATCATATCACTAATATGCGCAAATGCGAGAGTACAAGGAATATACATAATATGAACGGTATAAAAGGGAGCTCGCATACAAGTATACAAGGATGTACAAGTATGAAAAGTATAAAAGAGCACTCACGAGTTTGCTAAGGAAAAACTCGAGAGGCACAAAGGGGGTCTGGAAGGATGTGGCTCTGGACTGTCGTCTGGAGATCCACGCTACCGCTGCGCCACTCTGAGCAGTAACGGGGGAAATCCATACGCTCCGGGCTCCATGACCTGGACATAAGAATCCAGGGGAGTCAGTGAAACTCCCCAGGCGAGTAGGATGCAAAAGCCAGGTGGCGAGCCAAGGGTGAGTACCAGTGTCAAGTACAGGAGACAGGAGGGTTAGAACACAAAGGAAGCATATATGAACAAGTATATAATAATATCCATAAAACAGGAAATCCAGGATAAAGCAGAATATGAGCCGTTAATACGATAATACTCATAAAACCGGAAATTCGAAGTAAAATCCAAGACTAGCAAATATAGTAATGCATATCACAGATTCAGAGCCATTTAAGTTGCAGGCTTTAGTATGCGTCCCATTCCACATACCTCTACTTACAACTTAAAAAGCCAGTTATTATGACACTTTATTATTACTCGTCTTACCATATATCTAGGTATGTGTCTCGGTATATATCCCAACTCACATACTTCCATATATAGAAAGTCGAGGTTGTTATTGGAAATAGCGGTTGTATCAACGAACTATGTTTACAGTGGGTCCCGTACATACCCGGGACCACGGCCAAAGTTTGCTCCGTTGCATGGAAACGGAAACCAGCCGCAAGGCTTATCCAGGAGAAGGGACTTATGTATGCCCGTTAAAACAGGAATGTAGGGAGCCAGCTCTCCCCTCGGTCCCCTGGTGGCCCTCAGGTCAGACCGGATATATAGTGCACAACCTAATGCCACTGTAAACACGAACACATATCGATATCCGCATATTTCCCCCGACCCAATACAAGTTGATCCTTTTTAGGATTCAATAGTTTAATTATCACTTTACGGGAATAATAGAATCAGGACATGATCAGGAAATCTGGAGTACATAAGTACTATACAGTCAGGTCACTGCATGTAAAGCAGGAATACAATATACAGGTCACTGATCATGATACAGGATAACAAATCAGGATTCCCGTAAAGATGACAATCACAAGTCAAGTACATCATGCTGGGTGTAAAGTGATAGCATGATAGGATGGTGACATTTAGCAATCAATCAAACAAGTCAAGAGATAGATATTAGGTCAGTGGTAAGTCGTGGTCATAATAATAGGGTCTTGCCAAATAGTGGCACGACAGGTAGTCAGGTGATACCATACTAGAGGTCAGGTGATACCACGCCAGATGTAAGGTGATATACATGTGTTAAAAGGAAGCATGCAACTGATATGTCTGAGGCAATAACATGGTAATGATAACATAGCAGAAATCTAGAAGTCAACGACCACGAAGGGTCGGCCACGCATGGTATAAAAGCATCAAAAGATATATATAGACATGGAATCAAATACATGAAAATAGGAAATGAAATACTTATCGTTCCGACGAAACTGGAAACTCAAATAGAGATAAGAGAAGAGCGAGACTACTCGCATACAAGAAAGTAGCGAGTGAGAATACTCGCCTAAACCTCAAAGCGCCGAAAGATCCGAAATCCACGAAATCCGGGGCACGCCATAAACTATGATATATATGTAGAGTGAAGAGGAGAGAGAAAGAGAGAAGTGAAGATGATGTTAGTCAAGATACAAGTCAATAAGTATAATATACAACATATAAACCAAGTATAAGATCCAAGTTTGAGAAGGTAAATAACTGTAACAAACAGACAGAATTAGTCGACTAGGGTAGGATGAGTAGTCGACTAATAAAGGGGTTAGTCGACTAACAGTCTGGTATAGTCGACTAATACTGGGTTCCAGAGAGTTGATATTCTGATTCAGGAAAAGTTAGTCGACTAGGGTCATAGGGGTAGTCGACTAACAGACATGACAAGTCGACTGATAGTTAGGCTAAGTCGACTAATACTGTGATACAGAGAGTTAAGGTTTTGGTTCAGGAAAAGTTAGTCGACTAGGGTCAAGGGTGTAGTCGACTAAGGGTCTCTAGTCGACTGGTAATTTGGTCTAGTCGACTAAAACTGTGTTTCCAGAAAATGGTTAAGTTTCAAATGAAAGGGTTAGTCGACTAATGGCTAGGTCAAGTCGACTAATCGTGGGAAAACAGCAAACAGAACAGATTTCTAGGGTTTTGGTTTGATGACTAATTAATCATGGATTTGAAGACATATTTGTACAAGATATGAAAATACAAACATACTAAGAATAAATCAAGCCTAGATGAGGAAGATTACTCACCAAATTGATGATGGAGAGGAAGAGGAAAGGTAGAGTTGGTGATGATCCTTGAGGAAGAAGGAGATGGAGAAGTTGTTATTGTTGGTGATGGAGGAGGTGGAGCTTGGCCGGAGTTCGGGGTCTCTCGCCGGCGTCGGGGTGGCCGGAGGCGCCGGTGGAGGTGCGGTGGTCACCAAGGGAGAGGAGGAAGAAGAAGTGAAGAGAAGTGATGAAGTGAAAAAAGAAATGAAAATGGGAAAGGAAAGGTATATATGGGATTTGGATTTTGTAAAGGGGATGCAATTAAATAAAAGGGGAGGGCTTAATTGCAAATAAGGGAGGATGAGGTGTCTCCTCTAGCCACACTTGGCAGCCATGGAAGAGAGAGAAAAAGAGATGCATTTAATGGAGGAAGTAGGTGGAAGTGTGTGGTGTTGGAATTTTGGAGGAAGTGGGATTTTTTGGAAAATAGAAAAGCTTGTGGTTGTGGAGGAAGGAAAAAGGAAAAGGAAAAAGAAAAGAAATTACAATGAGAAGATATTTCTCTTTGACTTGAAAGATGAAAATATTGAAAAGGCTGATTCCCGGGTTTAAATCATGGATGCGGAAAACATTTCGGAAAATGCCGGAATCGTCCGAAATTCAAGTATCTCGGAACGACCCGAAATAATTACCAAAAATCAAGAATAATATATAAAGACCAATAGTGAAATCCGTTTGAAGAAATACTTTATAGTTTTAGAACTAAAAATCCCGGAACCAGTTACTTACCGACTCCGATGGAATTTCATAAATTCATAAAATCCTCAGAAAAAGAATGTAGGTAGAAAATATGATTCTAAGAAATAATGTCTAAAGGATCATTTAGAAATTCCAAACCGTTTAAGAATTAAAAATCCAGGAATCGGTCAGCGGCACTGGCCGACACCGGTTTGGAAGATTTTCATTTTAATTCCAGAAAAATCCAGAAAATCATGGAAAATCTAATATATTGGAAAATAATATTTGAAACTGAAATCGGTCAAATCTACACATCAGAAAGACTAAATCGAATAATATACTATGATCGGGTCTTCGGTTCAGTCTAGGACTGAGTCCGAGTCCACGAATCCAATTCCAAGATAAAACAATCATATAAGGAATTCATAATACAGAATAAATACAGAAAACAAATCGAAAAAATACGATCGAAAATCCGAATACGCAACTAAGTACGTATTCCAGGAACGGGGTATTACAATCCACCCACCTTACAAAAAATTGCGTCCTCGCAATTTCGTTAAAGGGCAAATTGAATACAAAGGGAACAAGGGTGGAATTTATACCAATTAAGATATGTAGTACTAAAGTAGGGCTCTCAAGCTGGCCGAATAATAATCATCCTCCGTACTTCCGGCTGTATAAATCTTCGGATAATGCAGAATAATACTGATGATGTCGTGGCTGTGCAATAAATGAGCCAGAATACCGAAGATAAAGAAAACCCTGATAGTCCTGAGCATAATAATAAAGAAGACTGATAATTAAGAATCCCGATTACCAGGCATCAATCGCTCTGAATGATATAGTAGAGAATGTAGAGTATCCGTAGAGAATCCCAACTGCTGCCTTCTGAAAGATAGCCAGATCAAGATCGATCTGGAGAATACCAAGCTTCATAGAATTGGCCGAAGAGATCACATACTAGCATCATCCAGAACCAGCCACTACCTCTCTAGTCTAGTCATATCTTAAGTTGGCATAAGGCTTCATAAAACCAAAACATAAAACCAAAACAGGGAAAAGGATAGAAAGAATTTGGAATCAAAGGAAAGATAGTCAAGGAGGGATTTGAAAACAAAGGAAAGATAGTCAAGAAATAGATAACTCTGCACTTGCAGTTGGAATGTATAACCAAGACTCATGTATTCCAGTTGCAAATCTCTTTACCATTGATTTGCCTTCTGGACGTACTGAGGAGGTTAGAGCCTAAGCTCTGATACCAACCTGTAACGCCCGATCCCGGCGATACGGGGACGTCACTGCAACGTATATACGTAAGTCCGAATTACCTTCCCGTATATACGCTAAGCATCAGTACAGACAAGAATCAGAGTACGGAAGCAAATGGTGCATTATACATTCCAACACATATATACAATTACAGAATTATCACCAGAGTGATAACAATATTACATGAATATCATATCACTAATATGCGCAAATGCGAGAGTACAAGGAATATACATAATATGAACGGTATAAAAGGGAGCTCGCATACAAGTATACAAGGATGTACAAGTATGAAAAGTATAAAAGAGCACTCACGAGTTTGCTAAGGAAAAACTCGAGAGGCACAAAGGGGGTCTGGAAGATGTGGCTCTGGACTGTCGTCTGGAGATCCACGCTACCGCTGCGCCACTCTGAGCAGTAACGGGAGAAATCCATACGCTCCGGGCTCCATGACCTGGACATAAGAATCCAGGGGAGTCAGTGAAACTCCCCAGGCGAGTAGGATGCAAAAGCCAGGTGGCGAGCCAAGGGTGAGTACCAGTGTCAAGTACAGGAGACAGGAGGGTTAGAACACAAAGGAAGCATATATGAACAAGTATATAATAATATCCATAAAACAGGAAATCCAGGATAAAGCAGAATATGAGCCGTTAATACGATAATACTCATAAAACCGGAAATTCGAAGTAAAATCCAAGACTAGCAAATATAGTAATGCATATCACAGATTCAGAGCCATTTAAGTTGCAGGCTTTAGTATGCGTCCCATTCCACATACCTCTACTTACAACTTAAAAAGCCAGTTATTATGACACTTTATTATTACTCGTCTTACCATATATCTAGGTATGTGTCTCGGTATATATCCCAACTCACATACTTCCATATATAGAAAGTCGAGGTTGTTATTGGAAATAGCGGTTGTATCAACGAACTATGTTTACAGTGGGTCCCGTACATACCCGGGACCACGGCCAAAGTTTGCTCCGTTGCATGGAAACGGAAACCAGCCGCAAGGCTTATCCAGGAGGAGGGACTTATGTATGCCCGTTAAAACAGGAATGTAGGGAGCCAGCTCTCCCCTCGGTCCCCTGGTGGCCCTCAGGTCAGACCGGATATATAGTGCACAACCTAATGCCACTGTAAACACGAACACATATCGATATCCGCATATTTCCCCCGACCCAATACAAGTTGATCCTTTTTAGGATTCAATAGTTTAATTATCACTTTACGGGAATAATAGAATCAGGACATGATCAGGAAATCTGGAGTACATAAGTACTATACAGTCAGGTCACTGCATGTAAAGCAGGAATACAATATACAGGTCACTGATCATGATACAGGATAACAAATCAGGATTCCCGTAAAGATGACAATCACAAGTCAAGTACATCATGCTGGGTGTAAAGTGATAGCATGATAGGATGGTGACATTTAGCAATCAATCAAACAAGTCAAGAGATAGATATTAGGTCAGTGGTAAGTCGTGGTCATAATAATAGGGTCTTGCCAAATAGTGGCACGACAGGTAGTCAGGTGATACCATACTAGAGGTCAGGTGATACCACGCCAGATGTAAGGTGATATACATGTGTTAAAAGGAAGCATGCAACTGATATGTCTGAGGCAATAACATGGTAATGATAACATAGCAGAAATCTAGAAGTCAACGACCACGAAGGGTCGGCCACGCATGGTATAAAAGCATCAAAAGATATATATAGACATGGAATCAAATACATGAAAATAGGAAATGAAATACTTATCGTTCCGACGAAACTGGAAACTCAAATAGAGATAAGAGAAGAGCGAGACTACTCGCATACAAGAAAGTAGCGAGTGAGAATACTCGCCTAAACCTCAAAGCGCCGAAAGATCCGAAATCCACGAAATCCGGGGCACGCCATAAACTATGATATATATATGTAGAGTGAAGAGGAGAGAGAAAGAGAGAAGTGAAGATGATGTTAGTCAAGATACAAGTCAAGAAGTATAATATACAACATATAAACCAAGTATAAGATCCAAGTTTGAGAAGGTAAATAACTGTAACAAACAGACAGAATTAGTCGACTAGGGTTGGATGATTAGTCGACTAATAAAGGGGTTAGTCGACTAACAGTCTGGTATAGTCGACTAATACTGGGTTCCAGAGAGTTGATATTCTGATTCAGGAAAAGTTAGTCGACTAGGGTCATAGGGGTAGTCGACTAACAGACATGACAAGTCGACTGATAGTTAGGCTAAGTCGACTAATACTGTGATACAGAGAGTTAAGGTTTTGGTTCAGGAAAAGTTAGTCGACTAGGGTCAAGGGTGTAGTCGACTAAGGGTCTCTAGTCGACTGGTAATTTGGTCTAGTCGACTAAAACTGTGTTTCCAGAAAATGGTTAAGTTTCAAATGAAAGGGTTAGTCGACTAATGGCTAGGTCAAGTCGACTAATCGTGGGAAAACAGCAAACAGAACAGATTTCTAGGGTTTTGGTTTGATGACTAATTAATCATGGATTTGAAGACATATTTGTACAAGATATGAAAATACAAACATACTAAGAATAAATCAAGCCTAGATGAGGAAGATTACTCACCAAATTGATGATGGAGAGGAAGAGGAAAGGTAGAGTTGGTGATGATCCTTGAGGAAGAAGGAGATGGAGAAGTTGTTGTTGTTGGTGATGGAGGAGGTGGAGCTTGGCCGGAGTTCGGGGTCTCTCGCCGGCGTCGGGGTGGCCGGAGGCGCCGGTGGAGGTGCGGTGGTCACCAAGGGAGAGGAGGAAGAAGAAGTGAAGAGAAGTGATGAAGTGAAAAAAGAAATGAAATGGGAAAGGAAAGGTATATATGGGATTTGGATTTTGTAAAGGGGATGCAATTAAATAAAAGAGGAGGGCTTAATTGCAAATAAGGGAGGATGAGGTGTCTCCTCTAGCCACACTTGGCAAGCCATGGAAGAGAGAGAAAAAGAGATGCATTTAATGGAGGAAGTAGGTGGAAGTGTGTGGTGTTGGAATTTTGGAGGAAGTGGGATTTTTTGGAAAATAGAAAAGCTTGTGGTTGTGGAGGAAGGAAAAAGGAAAAGGAAAAAGAAAAGAAATTACAATGAGAAGATATTTCTCTTTGACTTGAAAGATGAAAATATTGAAAAGGCTGATTCCCGGGTTTAAATCATGGATGCGGAAAACATTTCGGAAAATGCCGGAATCGTCCGAAATTCAAGTATCTCGGAACGACCCGAAATAATTACCAAAAATCAAGAATAATATATAAAGACCAATAGTGAAATCCGTTTGAAGAAATACTTTATAGTTTTAGAACTAAAAATCCCGGAACCAGTTACTTACCGACTCCGATGGAATTTCATAAATTCATAAAATCCTCAGAAAAAGAATGTAGGTAGAAAATATGATTCTAAGAAATAATGTCTAAAGGATCATTTAGAAATTCCAAACCGTTTAAGAATTAAAAATCCAGGAATCGGTCAGCGGCACTGGCCGACACCGTTTGGAAGATTTTCATTTTAATTCCAGAAAAATCCAAAAAATCATGGAAAATCTAATATATTGGAAAATAATATTTGAAACTGAAATCGGTCAAATCTACACATCAGAAAGACTAAATCGAATAATATACTATGATCGGGTCTTCGGTTCAGTCTAGGACTGAGTCCGAGTCCACGAATCCAATTCCAAGATAAAACAATCATATAAGGAATTCATAATACAGAATAAATACAGAAAACAAATCGAAAAAATACGATCGAAAATCCGAATACGCAACTAAGTACGTATTCCAGGAACGGGGTATTACATGAACAATGCAAATGAAGCTTAGCAAACCAAGATCTCACTCCTAGGTGGTTAAACCTAAATATCAGGAGCGTAGGCTCTGATACCAATTGAAAAATCACCTAGAGGGGGGATGAGTAGGTGATTATGCTAATCTAATGAACTCAATGCGGAATTTAAAAACTTAATGCAATACACTCAAGTGCAATCAACAAGTGATGCACACACAACTAAGCCAAGCAAATATGAATGCACAATATGAATAGTTGCAAGGCACAAAGTAAAGAGAGAGATAGAGAGAGTCAATGGATCAAGCGCAAACAACAAGATATGTTTCGAGGTTCGAGCACCAGCTCTACATCCCCGCCTTCGACACACGAAGGATTTCTAATCCACTAGCTAGTCCACAAAGAACTCTCACAAGGAGTACCCAACTCCTCTCTTTACAACCACAACCTCCTCCTTGAGGCACAACTCTAAGCCAACAAAACAATCACCTCACTACCCGAGGGATTAGCACAAAGCAAACATAAGGATCACCTCACAACTTGAGGGATACAACCAAATGCACAACTTCCTCAACACAATGAGGGTAAGGCACAAAGCAAAGATTGGGTTTTTAACTTGGTGGTCTAAACAACAACCACAAACAATTTCTTTCTCCCACACAAAGATCCTATAGAATAAGAAAGTAGATGTAGCTCAAGTGTGGAGAAAACCAATGGAATGGAAATCAAAATCACAAAGAAAATCCTTGGGAAAAACTGAAACCAAGATATAGAAGATGAATCTAAACTCTTTCTCCCAAAAACCCTTTTCTTTGATTTTCAAACCCTAGCAAAAACACCAAATAGATTGTTCAATTTGAATCCAAAAACTTCTTTTGATTGCTGTGAAAACACCAGAGAGTAAGGAAAAATTTGCACAAAAAATCTTAGAGAAAAACTCTTTCCAATGGGGTATATATAGCCCCCAGAAAAATATAGCCGTTGGCAGCAGAAATGCCAAAAATGAACTGCCGGTCGACCGCTCCGGTCGACCGTCCAACGGTCAAATTCTGCCCGTTGCCAGCTACCGGTCGACCGCCCCGGTCGACCCAAACAAACAGAGAGCTCTGCTCTCAGACCCGGTCGACCCTGACGGTCGACCGTCCAGTGTCTGCCAAACGTGCACAGATCTGTGCACGTCGGTCGACCGACTTCATGCCAAGTCGACTTGTTCAGAAGACTAGTCGACTGGTTGAAGCCTGGAACAGAAAACTGGGTCAGAAAAACAGTTTAAAAATATTTTGAAAAATCTTTTAACACTCCTAAAAATCACCAAAAATAGTTTTATCATTTGAATTGATATATAAACATGTGAAAAAAAGTTTAGCTCAAATATCAATCAATATGAACTATTTTGTGTCTTATCATTTTTACCAAAAACCAAAAACTGTATTTTCTAAAACTTGGATTTTGAATAGAAAATACGTTTTGTCCAAAACTCTTCCAAATACAAAAACATGATATTAAACAACATTTAGGCATGATGTATATGGATATAATCCTATATACATGAAACATATATATATTCATGTTTTTGACATTAATTCCAAAATATGTTTTGTTAAAAATACCAAAACATAAAACACATGAATAAGAAGTCAAAACTAAGTTTGTCTAGAAAATTAAGCATGCATGTATATAGAACAGATCATATATACATTAAACCATGTAAACTTGTTTTGATCTATCGATTCATGAAAACCAAGAACGGTTAAACCAAAAACGGAAAAATCGAAAACCATATTCCAAAACATGAAACATGTGTGTTGTGAACTTGAGCATATCATACTATTCTAATCTTTACAATTTGGATCTAAACACAAAACTAAACTAGGTACCGAAGTCTTCTTATAGAGCACAATCTCCAAGCCGACTCGATCCAAAACTCCTTGATCCACCGAGCAAGTGCTATATATGATCTTTGACGCTCGGGCTCTTGAATCAACATGTGAAAGCTTCCAAATCATCTTGTTGATGTTGGCCCAAAGGCCTTCCACTCTAGTTTTGATGATGATTAACTCATGTAGTTATGTTTACTAATAATCTTGTGTTGTTTAAGTTTCAGATCATTAACCAAGATATTAGTTGGTGATTAGCTTCAACAAGGTGTTTAGAAGCTTTTCATGATGATTCCAGGGCCAAAGCTTCAAGATCACACATTGCCTAACCCATGGATGGAGTTTTGGAGCAAGTCTTCTTGATGACACAAAGACTTAGGTATCCATAGGTTAGTTTAGTGTGTTTTAGATCCATTTGTAAAGTTTAGTATAGTTGATATGCTCAAGTGCACAACACACACGTTTCATGATTTGGATTTTGGTTTTCATGGATAGTAGATCAAAACAAGTTTACTTTATTTTTATGTATATTAGATATGTTCTAGATATACATACATGCTTACATGACTTATACAAACTTAGTTTGACATACTTATTCTTGTAGTTTTATGTTTTGGTATAAAACATATTTTTGAAATTAAAGACAAAAACTATGATATATTTGTTGAATGTATATTAGACCTATGTCCATATGCATCATGCTTAATAATGTTCAAATATCATGTTTTTGTATTTCTATAAGTTTTAGGAAAATCATATTTCCTATTGAAAAATCAAGTTTGATAAAAATACAAGTTTTGTTTTTGATAAAATTGGCAAGACACAAAAATGAATTGATATGTTGATATATTGTCTTGGAATTTTTATCACTTGTTTGAGTTTCAATATAAAATGATAAAACAATTTTTATGGTATTTTTAAAAGAGATAAAAGATTTTTTAGAAAATATTTTTCCCAAATTTTCTGTCTTTTTTGTGCTGACAGGCTGGTCGGTCGACCCGGACGGTCGACCGCACCAAGAGCCGGTCGACCTGTAGGGTCGACCGACGTGCACAGATGTGCACATCTGGGCAGACACAAAAACGATCGACCGGGCGGTCGACCGAGTCGAGAGCTCTGCTCTCTGTTTTTCTGGGTCGACCGGGCCGGTCGACCGCAGTTGCCCAACGGTCATATTTCTGACCGTTGGCGGTCGACTGGGCCGGTCGACCGCTGCCTGTCAGAGCTGCCAGCTCAGCTCTAACGGCTAGTTTTCTGTTGGGGCTATAAAAACCCCATCTCTTTGGGGATTTTGGCAAAGTTGTTGAAGAGAAAAAATTCTGGTTTTCTGAAGTGTTTAAAACAAGTTTTTCAAAAGTGTTTGGGGCTTTAATCTTTCAATCTTTATTGTTTTAGGTTTTTAGAAAAATCAAAGAAAAGAATATTTGGGAGATTTGTCTTGGTTTTCATTCTATATCTTTTGCAAGAATTTTCCCAAGTGTTTTTCTTTGTTGCTTGTTTTCCAAACACCTAGTTTTCCACACTTTAGCTATCATACTATCCTAATCTATTAGGATCTTGTTTTTGTGGAAAAGAAAAGAGAAAAAGAAAGAGAAAGTTTTGAGGTTGTTGTTGTAACCTCTAAGTTGTACACCCTTATTCTTGTTGTATCCCTCTTCGGTAGAGGTGATCGGGTGATTGGTTTATATCCCTCAAGTGTGAGGTGATTGAGATTGGTTGTGAGCCTCTTCGGTAAAGGTGTTGTTGTTGTTGTTGTATTTGGCTACGGGCCTACCCTCGGTTGTGAGGTGGTTGTTTGAGAGAGGAGTTAGGTACTCCATTGTTGTACAAATCCTTCTCGGTGAAGGTTCCCTCGGTGGGAGTCCTCGGTGGACGGTATAGTGGATTGGAAATCCTACACGGTGGTGTAGGCGGGGATGTAGAGCAAGGGTGCTCGAACCTCGAAACATATCTTTGTGTTTGCGTTTGATCCACTTGTCTCTAAACTCTCTCTCTTTACATTTGTGCAAAGCATCATACTTCATTCATATCATATTTGCTTGTGTTGAGCATAATTCATCTTGTCATATCATATTTATTTGCTTGTGTTGTGCCTTGCATAATCCATATTGCTATATCCTTGATTGCTTGGCTTGATTGTGTGTGCGCATTGCTTGGATTGCTTGTGTGTGTGTGTGCTCAACTTATACTCATCCAACAAGAGCTTCACATAGCGCCTCAACCCATTTCAAGGGGAATCAAGGGGAGTTAGTCCAGAGCCTCGAAAGGGGAATTCGGCTACACTTGTTGTATTGTATTAGTTTGTGCATAATTTGCATTAGCTTCCGCATTTAGCGCACTTAGTTTTTGCATTAAGTTTTAGATTAGCACTAACACCTATTCACCCCCCCTCTAGGTGTTTTTCAATTTGGTATCATAGCTAGTGCTCCTGATACTTAGGCTTAACATCCTAGGAGTGAGATCCATTTGCTTGCTAATCTATTGTTTGCATTTGCTTGTTTGCACACATTTAGTTTACCATGGCCTTCATGACCCCACCTATGTATGTCCCTTCCAACATTCATGTTTGGAAGATTAGGATGACCGTTTATTTACAAACCCTAGGTCATAAAGTTTATCTTGTTATTACCAAGGAATCCTTCCTTAGTGATCGCAATCATATAGGGGCCAATGCACAAGCCCTAGAGGCCATTAGAAGCACATTACCTAAAGATTATCTTATGTGTGTTTCTAACATTGATTCCGCCTTTGCAGTGTGGAACAAATTGACAACAACAACCACCACCTCGGAGCTTCAAGTGTAAATTCAAGAAGAGGAATCTAGTGGAGAATCCGATTCACAATGCTTCATGGTCCAAGGGAATGACTCCCTTGAGGTACATTCGGAACCCCACTTAGATAGTGATGATTGCTCTAGTTCTTCATGTGATAATTTTGATGCCCATGCTTTAAATGAAGAACTTTCTATTGTTTGTGAAAAATTAATTGAAAATTATAAGATTTTGAAAAAGAAAAGTCTAGAAATTGAAAAAGAAAATAAGAGTTTGCATTCTAGACTTGATTGTGTTTTGCAAGAGAAGGTTGAGGTTTATAATGAAAGGGATTCATTGAGATCTCAATTGGAACTTGCACTAAAAGAAAATGAATTTTTAAAAGCTAAAAATGATTGCCATGCTATTTTGAAGAAAAATGAAAATTTATCTTCTAAAGTTGAATTTGTTGTAAAAGAAAATAATTCTTTGAAATAAAAATTGATTCTATTTCAAAGGATTTAGAAATTTGTTTAAAGAAAAATGAAGTTTTGCAAAATAAAATTGATGCACATGTTTGTCATGCTAGTGTAGCTTCATCTAGTCTACCTAATGCATGTACCTCTTCTTCTAAGATTAATGATGATATTTGTATGTTAAAGAAGAGAGTAGATTGTTTGGGCTCCACTATGAGCCAATGTGCCATGAACCAGACTCGCTTGAAAACCTTGGTTCGTAAGAAACAAGTTCCAACTTTTATGCATGCACACCCTCCACGGCATACACATGCTCCACACGGACACCATCAACACATGTATGCTCATGTGTACACATGTACACATTGTGGCCGAAAAGGCCATCTTGCTAAATTTTGTTATGATAGATTAAATGTTTCAAATTTAGCAAAGAAATTTGTTTGGGTTAGGGAAGGGACTAACCCCCATGGACCCAACAAGATGTGGGTACCAAAGACCACCCCTCCTATTATTTTTGATGTAAGTGTGGGCTCTCACATGACGTGAGAGTGATGACACCTTGGAGTGGATGCGTTCCGTGCTTAAAGGAGATTAAATGGATGCATCACTTTCAAGGGAAGATTTGGTGGAGATGACCACCATGTTTTGGAGACAAGGAGAGTTGCCTTCTAGGTTTTGGTAACAATTCTTAAACTCCTTATGTTTACATGCCTTCCATGTTCATCTTTTATAGCATGATTTGATGTTTAGTGATTATCATGAACATGCCATGTTAATTAGATTAGTGCCATACTTATTAGTTGGTTGAAACATCCATGTTTTATATGGACTTATATTTTTGTGTTTTCACCTTGGTAAAACTAATTTGTATGACCTAGATCTAATGCACATGCATGTACATATTGATCATATATGTGTTGTATTTCATATTGATGTTTTATAGCATGTTTTCATTGTCTATGGATTAGTATGTAAATGCCATGATTATTAGATCCTTGACATACATATATAGTATTTGAGACACACATGCTTGTATGAACCCATTCTTAGTGTTCTCACTTTTGTTTAAACTATAATGTACATCATGAATCTAATACATGTGAATTTACATAATAATCATGTTTTAGTTTTATCATAGTGATTTCTTTATTGTGTTTTGATGCTTCATGTTAAGATTACTTGTTTAGATGTTAGTTTTCATTAAGACTAGGATTTATACTTGTACATATAGTGGGCCACAAATAAATTTATATATGTTTGGGCTTGATTGCTTATTTGAACCCATTAGATGAGCTAGTATTGTCTAGTTTTGATGATTCATACATTTTAAACTTGTATTCCTATTTTTGAATTTGTTTTATGAGTTTTCACTTCATGTATATGGTTGTATTGTCAAACTTTAAGATATACATGTATACCCCTTGAGTCATTTGCCTTTCATGCAAATCTATATATGGACTCAATTGTGTTTAGGGATATGTATGTATACTTATTGTGTTGACAATTCATACATATACCTTGAAATGAAATGTGTTTTGGTGAAGATTTAGCTTTTCTTGATTTTGTGTTTAATTGTTTAACTTCATGTATATGTCTATCTTGTCCAAACTATTAGATATACAAGTTTATCCTTCTGAGCCACGTGCCTTCATGCATATACACTTTGTGGACTCGTTGTGTTTTGGATATGTATGTATACTTTAGTTTGTATTAGACATACATATGCCATGAAAGTTAAATAAGTTTTGATGATTTTCGTGTTTTCATAATTAAGGAATAATTGAGCTTAATGAAAAATTTTCATGATTATGATATTCACACTTTATATGTACATTCACTTTTATTGCTTGCTCATGTTTGTTTTCATGAGTCAAAATTGTGCTTAATTGGATTAGAGTGTTGATTTCATGTGGATTTCTTATTTCATGAAAAACAATTTGTTTTATTCCTTACTTGAAGGATTTCGTACTAGTTTTAAAAGTTTTTTCTATAACTAGTTCGTATTCTTCAATTTGGTAGTGATTTTCAAACAAAACTACATTTTCAAATCTATTTTTGAAAACCCCTACCATCAATGGGAGGATGGATGGGAGATCATGCTCTTGTATGCTTTAAAATGAAAATCATTTAAAAATTGAACCTTGATTGGGAGGTATTGTAATATGATGTATACACTTGAACTTATTGTTATGTCAATTGGTATCATTAAACTCTTTCAATTGGTATCATTTTGATCTTTTGTATACTCATATGTTTATTGTGTATGTATATTTTCAATTGGTATCATCTATTGGTGATTGGTACTCATTCTATTTCATACACTTTTATTGGTGCTTAAGATATAAATTTTTCACAAAATCTTGTTTATGCTAGTGCTTGAGTTTCAATTTTGTTTCAATTGATTATTTTTATATTGGTATCAAACCTATGCATCTTTTTAGTTGGATTTCATAAAGGGGGAGAAAATTAATTTTGTCTTTCAATTGGTGATTCTTCAATTGGTTTTTGTTTTCCACTCCCTTACTTTATGATTGAAAATTTCATATTGGTATCATATGTTTTATATGAAAATTATTTACAATTGGTTTCAAAATTTTGTTTAGACATTCAAAATTTATTATGTTTAATTTCAATTGATATCAAGATGTTTCATGTGTTTTTGCTTAAAATTGGTATCTAAAAATTTTGTTTTGATTTGTATTGACTATATGCATATAGATTCATGTTGAGTGTATTGTGTATTGAAGAGCTTAACATTTCTTCTTTATGTGGTACACGTGTGTAGGGGGAGCTTCACATCTCCTCTTATGCATTACATAATGTGTGTTATGTGAATTAGGGCTTAACATCCTTCTTTCATGTAATGCATATGTGTAGGGAAGCTAACTTAGCGTCTTTCTCTTCATGAATGTATATAGCATATAACATCTATTGATCTTTGTTTATTTTCAATTGATATCAAGATGCTTCATTGACATATTTATCTATTGATATCATGTTGTTTATAGTCACCCCTTATTGACTTTGTTTTTGTTTTAGACAAAAGGGGGAGAACATTGTTCTATTGTTTTGATTGACTTAAAAGGGGAGAAAGATTTTTACCCCTCATTTTATTGTTTGGATTGTTTTAACCCCTTCTTGATCTTTTTGTTTGACAAAAAGGGGGAGAAACATTTGTTTGATTTGATTTTACTTTGAACCCTTGTTGATGATTGACAAAAGGGGGAGAAGTATTTGAGTTTATATGCATGTTTTATGTTTTCATTGCTTAAGGGGGAGAAGTATTTGTCTTCCTTATTATTTATGCATATATTGCAAATAGGAGAAAAAGATTTTGATTTATGCTTGTTGCATGTTTTATCTCCATACTTGCATACATATTCATATGCTTCATTTCCATATCTTATTATTTATGTCTATGCATGAGTTAAGGGGGAGCTTCTTTGAAGCTTAACTTTAATCCATGCATATATAACTCCATGAGTTTTGTCATCATCAAAAAGGGGGAGATTGTTGGCCCAAAGGCCTTCCACTCTAGTTTTGATGATGATTAACTCATGTAGTTATGTTTACTAATAATCTTGTGTTGTTTAAGTTTCAGATCATTAACCAAGATATTAGTTGGTGATTAGCTTCAACAAGGTGTTTAGAAGTTTTTCATGATGATTCCAGGGCCAAAGCTTCAAGATCACACATTGCCTAGCCCATGAATGGAGTTTTGGAGCAAGTCTTCTTGATGACACAAAGACTTAGGTATCCATAGGTTAGTTTAGTGTGTTTTAGATCCATTTGTAAAGTTTAGTATAGTTGATATGCTCAAGTGCACAACACACACGTTTCATGATTTGGATTTTAGTTTTCATGGATAGTAGATCAAAACAAGTTTACTTTATTTCTATGTATATTAGATATGTTTAGATATACATACATGCTTAAATGACTTATACAAACTTAGTTTGACATACCTATTCTTGTAGTTTTATGTTTTGGTATAAAACATATTTTTGAAATTAAAGACAAAAACTATGATATATTTGTTGAATGTATATTAGACCTATGTCCATATGCATCATGCTTAATAATGTTCAAATATCATGTTTTTGTATTTCTATAAGTTTTAGGAAAATCATATTTCCTATTGAAAAATCAAGTTTGATAAAAATACAAGTTTTGTTTTTGATAAAATTGGCAAGACACAAAAATGAATTGATATGTTGATATATTGTCTTGGAATTTTTATCACTTGTTTGAGTTTCAATATAAAATGATAAAACAATTTTTATGGTATTTTTAAAAGAGATAAAAGATTTTTTAGAAAATATTTTTCCCAAATTTTCTGTCTTTTTGTGCTGACAGGCTGGTCGGTCGACCCGGACGGTCGACCGCACCAAGAGCCGGTCGACCCGTAGGGTCGACCGACGTGCACAGATGTGCACGTCTGGGCAGACACAAAAACGGTCGACCGGGTCGGTCGACCGAGTCGAGAGCTCTGCTCTCTGTTTTTCTGGGTCGACCGGGCCGGTCGACCGCAGTTGCCCAACGGTCATATTTCTGACCGTTGGCGGTCGACCGGGCCGGTCGACCGCTGCCTATCAGAGCTGCCAGCTCAGCTCTAACGGCTAGTTTTCTGTTGGGGCTATAAAAACCCCATCTCTTTGGGGATTTTGGCAAAGTTGTTGAAGAGAAAAAATTCTGGTTTTCTGAAGTGTTTAAAACAAGTTTTTCAAAAGTGTTTGAGGCTTTAATCTTTCAATCTTTATTGTTTTAGGTTTTTGAAAAAATCAAAGAAAAGAATATTTTGGGAGATTTGTCTTGGTTTTCATTCCATATCTTTTGCAAGAATTTTCCCAAGTGTTTTCTTTGTTGCTTGTTTTCCAAACACCTAGTTTTCCACACTTGAGCTATCATACTATCCTAATCTATTAGGATCTTGTTTTTGTGGAAAAGAAAAGAGAAAAAGAAAGAGAGAGTTTTGAGGCTGTTGTTGTAACCTCTAAGTTGTACACCCTTATTCTTCTTGTATCCCTCTTCGGTAGAGGTGATCGGGTGATTGGTTTATATCCCTCAAGTGTGAGGTGATTGAGATTGGTTGTGAGCCTCTTCGGTAGAGGTGTTGTTGTTGTTGTTGTATTTGGCTACGGCCTACCCCTCGGTTGTGAGGTGGTTGTTTGAGAGAGGAGTTAGGTACTCCATTGTTGTACAAATCCTTCTCGGTGAAGGTTCCCTCGGTGGGAGTCCTCGGTGGACGGTATAGTGGATTGGAAATCCTACACGGTGGTGTAGGCGGGGATGTAGAGCAAGGGTGCTCGAACCTCGAAACATATCTTTGTGTTTGCGTTTGATCCACTTGTCTCTAAACTCTCTCTCTCTTTACATTTGTGCAAAGCATCATACTTCATTCATATCATATTTGCTTGTGTTGAGCATAATTCATCTTGTCATATCATATTTATTTGCTTGTGTTGTGCCTTGCATAATCCATATTGCTATATCCTTGATTGCTTGGCTTGATTGTGTGTGCACATTGCTTGGATTGCTTGTGTGTGTGTGCTCAACTTATACTCATCCAACAAGAGCTTCACATAGCGCCTCAACCCATTTCAAGGGGAATCAAGGGGAGTTAGTCCAGAGCCTCGAAAGGAGAATTCGGCTACACTTGTTGTATTGTATTAGTTTGTGCATAATTTGCATTAGCTTCCGCATTTAGCGCACTTAGTTTTTGCATTAAGTTTTAGATTAGCACTAACACCTATTCACCCCCCCTCTAGGTGTTTTTCAGTTGAAGCTAATCACCAACTAATAACTTGATTAATGATCTGAAACTAAAATCACAAGATTATTAGTTCACATAACTACATGAGTTAATCATCATCAAAACTCGAGTGAAAGGCCTCTGGGCCAACAAACTTATGATAAATATTTCAACTCAAATATCAAGCATATGAAACCATTTTTGTGTTTTATCATTTTTACCAAAAACCAAAACTTGTATTTTATCAAACTTTGATTTTTCAACACATGAATAGGAAAGTCAAAATAAGTTTGTTTAAAAGTTAAGCATGCATGTATAGAATGAATCTACTATACATAAACCATTTAAACTTGTTTTGATCAACTATTCATGAAAACAAATATCGGTTAAACTAAAAACCGAAAAAACCATAAAACGTGTGTGTTGTGCACTTGAGCATATCAACTATTTTTATCTTTACACATGGATCTAAAACACACTAAACTAAACTAGGATACCTAAGTCTTCTTGATGATCTTCCATCTTCAAGTCGACTCGGTCCGAAACGTGATCCACCGAGTGCAAGGTATGATCTTGATGCTCGGGCACTGAATCACCAAGTGAAAGCTTCCAAACTGCTCTTTTTGAAGCAATCACCAACTAATATCTTGTTACATGATCTGAAACTAAAATCACAAGATTATTAGTAAACATAACTACATAAGTTAATCATCATCAAAACTAGAGAGGAAGGCCTCCGGGCCAACATATTCTTCAACCTTCCTTGTGCTCCTCCAAAGTAAAGGCAAATATTCTCCCAAAATTTGTCTTTGTTCCGCTGCTTCAATAATCCTGTGAAGGTACTGGTTAACTACGATTCGACGTACGGTAATTGGTAGTGCTATCCACATACCGTGAAGGAGGGTTGTATCTTGGGAGACCAGCGTCTAGTAACCCGTTAGCACCGGTGCGGGGACGTAATTGTCTTAAGGAAATTCGCTTTAAGCGTACCTCACTCCAAGTACTGTATAAGTGAATTAATTTTTTTATACAGGGATATTATTGATATCAGTATATGAGACTGATTTATATCAGTCTAATTGGTGTTTAACCAGGAAGGTAATTGAAAGGTGGTTTAAATTAAGGAACGTTCTATTGAACAGAAAACCTCCCACCTGATATTAACCGACTGGCCAATTAGATTGGTGATATCAGTGATCTTGATTAGTTGTCAGATAATCCTAGAAACCAACAATCTTAAGACAATTAAGTATTGAAGTTTCTTACTTCTGTTCTGCTTGAACTTGCAGAAAATGTCTGAGACTAATTAAGCTAGCTCTAGCAAGGCACCCAAACATGCAGTTACAAGCTTTGATGCCTACTCCACTTCCTAACCGAAGCCG